>CM026417.1:15393801-15591361 GCA_014858505.1 Corymbia citriodora subsp. variegata | reverse complement strand
TAATATAGCGAATAACTTTCTCGTATCAAATCGTACCATGCCCAACTTAACTCAAGCATCTAGTCCATTAAACGAGACTATAGATTACTTTGACTTAATAACTGATTTCGATCTACAATAGCCTCATTAGAAGAGGGACATCAACTCCTGACCAATTTGTATATGGGAGAACCAACCCTACCTTCTCAGTTTTGTAAAGATATATTTGTCATATCTTAGAACTTATAGCACCATTTGTCTTGGCATCACTCACATGGACTAATTGTAGTCACCCTCTCTACATTACTCACTCTTCGCTCGATAATCCCAAACTCCACTCACAATGGTTCATGAGTACGAGAAAATCACAGATTATGACATTCTCTCCCATTCAATTCTACAATGCCCTTATTACGAGCTATTATGTTACTTCCCTGCATTTCCTTAACCATTATTGTGCCACTATGGACTGTCCATCGAATTGCACTACTCTCCCCCACAAAACAAGCTACTTCATTGGCAGTTTCTTTTGATCACAACTGTTTGAGCTCCTTCAATCACTTGTGCTTTCCTTGATAAGTGTGACATTTTTTGCCAATTGCACATTTTAATAGCACCATCTTTCGTTCACTGAGCTTTTCTTGATCCTAACTAACCAATGGAAGTTTTTTCCCTTGTTGAAAATGTGGCAATAGACCCTTTTTTGAGATTCGCCAATTGATATAGGAACATTTTCCCTATTTAGTGAGGATCAAATCTTTCTTGTACCCCCATTGTCATCCTATAAGTTGGTTGAGAGTCACGTTTTGTCCGAGCACCTTTTGCCTCGACGATTCACTCTCTACCCTCATAGGATTGGGTAAACCACAGGTTTCTCCAACTCAACTCACTTACTAGAAGGATCTAGCTATGATGCCATTTGTCACGGGGCGGCAGCTCCTTGGCTACGGAATAGCCTGTACGACACCTGATGAGCGAACAACACTAACCTTCCTTCTATAATTGTTCTGGAGAACCATACGACAAATAGTTTTCTCGTATCGGATTGTTTTACGTAAGCTTAACTCGGGCACCTAGTCCATCTAGTGAGATGGCAAATCACTTTAGGTTCCATAGTTAGTTTGGCCTGACATGGCCTCATCAAGAGAGTGGCATCAGCTCTCAATTAGTTCGTGCATGATAGGCTAACCCTGTCTTTAGAGCTTCGTAAACATATATCTGTTTTTGTCATAGAACTCCTAGCACCAACCATCTGGACACCACTCCCATAGACCAGTTGTATTCATCACTTCACTAACAAGGGTTCATGAATACAAGGGAATCACAAACCATGACGCTTGCACATGACTTCTCAAGTTTTTCTGGCCACGTGGATACGATAGCATGAAATAAATCATAAATGTGACACCCATATCTTATGTGCATTAACACCTAGTCAAGCCAAATTTATAATTTACCATTCTTTTGTGAAGAAAATTTTCTTAGAATAATTTGAGGATGACAAAGTAATCAAAAGCTACTAATATGTATATTCGAATGTGTAGAACAATTTTTATTTACTTGGGGTATATCCGGGTGGTGTTGACAACATGACATTTAAAGCATGGAAAGGCCTTGGTTTTACCGAAGGAGGACAAGCTATCGGATGGGAATGTGTGTAATTTTGGAGAAACCTTTGTAGAAGATAAACAAGCAGTAAGAGGTCGGTTTGTTAAAATTTGGATGGACCAATAGAAGGTAAACAATTTAAAGACATGCGACGTCAATTTGCTCGAAGGACCTGTCATTTGGCAAAAACTCGTGAGAAATCTGGGAGGACGTGTTAAAGAAGCAGCTCATGCTGGAGACGATATAACTAGTGGACATACGAGCCTCTACAATCCTGGTGGGAAGACCCGTATCTTTTATCAATTTGAATTGGACTCAAATTGGTGTTGCACAACTGTCTTAAAAATACTGGAATACGCATACAACATCCCAGAGTGTATCAGAATGCTTTTCTCCATTTTTTGAAAGAGGAAAAGATGTCAAACAAACTGCAGAAGTGGAGTTATACTTTGGGAAAAGGCCTTTATTACTTGCAGACCGACATTCGTAGAAAGTGACTCTAATGGTCAGAGTATCATCCCTTTGACTGAGAAAGCTTCTCACAGATACCTTGAAGCTTAACAGATCAAAGTTGGCAGTGAAGACCAACGAAGTTTAAGAACTCTTTCTCTCTCAAGCTCAAATTAAGAACATTAATTCTGGAGGAGTCTAAGCTATTCTAGATCAATACTCCAACCAAAAAGATGGACTGAGGCCAAACTCAACCTCCACCCAGATATGCCTTGGTAGCCTAGCCATCATCGAAACCTACAGTTAGTTTATACTGCTATTGACTTCTGATCTTATGGAATAAAATAGATGGGAGATAGAAGAAAGAAAAAGAAACTAATTATAAACATCTCCCATAGATTCACTAATTACTTGACTATTGGCGGGTTTCTTTGGATGTGTTGTCTGGAAAGAGGAGGACTCAATGATTATTCGTTCGCTGAAACCAGAAGTCAAAATTTTGGTAGATAGGGATCCCGTAAAAACTTCTTTCGAGGAATGGGCCAAACCGGGTCATTTCTCAAGAAGATTCCACCATACTATCTTCCAAAAGATAAAACTGCAGGTGTCTTAGTCATGAAATCCAAACCAAACAAAGGAAGAGGCTAAAAGAAACCAAATGGGTATCTTTTGATGTAACTATATGAAGCATGAGCAAATATGCTTTGGCCGACATATTATGTTAGCTATTGAAATCTTATAAGAAGAGGACAAACTTACAGAGATGACTTCCAAAATTCTTTCTGGCCATGCCGATACCACAGCACGAAATGAATCATAGATGTGCCACCCATACATTATGTGCATTAACATCTAGCCAAGCTAAATTTATAATATTACCATCCATTTGTCAAGAAAATTTCTTATAATTTTTTGAAGATGATAAATAATAAATAAATAAAGGCTACTAATGTGTGTACTTGATTGTGAGGAAGGACTTCTATATACACAGGCTATATGCAGGTGGTGTCGATAATATGAGGTCCAATGCATGAAAAGGCTTTGGTTCTATAGAATGAGAACAAGCTATTGGATGGGAAATATTCACAAGTTCAGAAAAACCTTTGTAGAAGATAAGCAAGCAGTAAAAGGACAGTTCGTTAAAGCTTGAATGGACTGACAGAAGGTAAACAAATTAAAGAGCGCGAGACATCAATTTGCTTGAAAGGACCTGGTTGTACAAGGTGAACGGACCATTCAGAGAAAACTCGTGAGGTGTCCAGAAGAACCGGGCTGCAAAAGCAGCTCATGCTAGAGATGATATAGCTAGTGGACATAGGAGCCTCTGCAATCCTGGTGGGAAGATCCAGACCGTTATCAATTTGAATTGGACTCAGATTGGTGCCTCAAAACTATCTTAAAATGTTGGAGTCCGCATACAACAACCCAGAGTATATCATTATGGTTTTTTCCATTTTTGTGAAAGGGGAAAAGATGTCAAACAAACTGCGGAAGCAGAGAGTTGTACCTTCGAGAAAAGCCTTCAATGCTCACGAGCTGAAGCTCTGAGTGTGTAGAAAGTAGCTCTAATGGCCAGATTGACGACTCTTTGATTGAGAAAGTTTCTTATATTTACTATTGAAGCTTAACAAATCAAACTGGGCCGTGAGGATGAGCGAGATTCAAGAACTCTTTCTACCTCAAGTTCAAATTAAGGGGGCTGTGAACATAACGAGTCTAAGCTTTATTAGAAAATTGTTCAATACTTCAACAGAACAAATGGGCTTACATTGAACTAGACCTCTGCCCAGATATGCCTTGAAAGCCTAATTTTCGTTGAAATCTACAGTTAGTTTAACACTGTTATGAACACCAAATCTAATTGAATCGTATAAAACAAGTATATACATCACCAGGAAAATCTAATTGTATTACATTCAGAAATATTAGTACCAGGAATCAACGGATAAAGATTCCACCAGGCTTCCTTCCAAAAGACAAATCTGTAGATGTATCAGTCCTTCCTGTTCTTTAATGAATTCAATATACATCATGGTTTGGACTGATGCAATACCTTGATCTCTTGGCTGCCAATTATCCGACACACGCTACATGTTACCTTAGAAGCAACTTGAGTGCTCCATCACCCTTTAAATAAAGGTCTGGATAGACAAATGTATGGTAACTTGCCCGGGACTAATTCTATTCTTTCGTTCTTTTCTTTTTTTTTTGGTAATTCTATTCTTTTGTTCCCGAGAACAAATTTGGAACAGAAATTCGTTTAGTAAATTTTTTGTTCATAGGAATATTTTTGGAACAAAATCAAAATTCAAAAAAAGGTTAATTCACAGCTCGATTGTCCGACACACCCTATATGTTACCTTAGAAGCAACTTGTTGAAAGACATTTTCTATTTGTGACATTCACAGTTTTGCACCAAAGTACTCCATCACCCTTTCAATAAAGGTCTGAAAAGACAAATGTATGGTAACTTGCCCGAGACTGATTCTATTCTTTTGTTCTTTTTTTTGTTTTTGGTTGGTAATTCTATTCTTTTGTTCCCGAGAACAAATTGGAACAGAAATTTGTTTAGTAGATTTTTTATTTCTGGGAATAAATTTGGAATAAAATGAAAATTCAAAAAAAAGTTAATTCACAGCTCGATTGTCCGACACACCCTACATGTTACCTTAGAAGCAACTTGCTTAAAGACATTTTCTATTCATGACATGCATAGTTTTGCAACAGAGTGCTCCATCACCCTTTAAATAAAGGTCTGAATAGGCAAAATCGGATACGCTTCCCTACTCATTCATGTTGCCAAAGCTAATTCTTGCGACCTGATCAAAATAATGTATTTTACAATAATTGTACGTTAATTAAAATGAAGTATGACATTTTAAACTTGAGGACAATTAATAGTGTGTCAAAATAGCAGGTATGTATGACATTTTAAACTTGAGGACAACTCATAGTGTATCAAAATAGCAAGTATTTGAATTTCTATATAAAGCAATGGTGGTTTGGGACAAGCACTCAAGCAACCACAAGAAGCAAGACCGAAAAAACAAGAATTTGAAATGGTCTCCTCAAGCATCCCAACAGTTGATCTCTCTCCTTTCTTCAACGAGGAAGGTGATGAGCATGGAAAAAAGGAGGCAATAGAGAACATAACCAAGGCTTGCTCTGAGCACGGCTTCTTCAATATCATGAACCATGGCATACCCACTGATCTTATGAATAAAGCCCTCCAACTCTCCAAGACATTCTTTCAATACCCACCTGAAGAGAAGCTCAAGTTGAGTCCCGCGCCAGGCGATTGTCAGATTCCTGTTGGCTACAACATACAACCCGATCACTCGGTGGACAAGAATGAGTACTTCCTGGTGTTTCAACCGGGGTCAAGCATGAATGTATACCCTGAAAATCTACCTGAACTCAGGTAATGCTCAGTTCACTGTGTGCCTGCCCTTGATCTTTTCCCTTTCATTTGGTCTAATCGTAAGTCCAATGCGGATGATTCCCTAAAAAATGCCCTTTCACACTTTGACAGGAGTGTGATAGAAGATCTCTATTCACGCTTCCTTGGAATTGGTTCTCTTTTGGAAAGCATCATAAATGACTGCTTGGGTCTCCCCCAGAATTTCCTTAAAGAATACAATAATGAACGGGCCTGGGATTTCATGGCGGCGTTCCGCTATTTCCCTGCAACAGAGAAGGAGGCAAACGGAATCACGGAGCACGAAGATGGGAACTGCATCACCTTCGTGTTCCAGGATGAAGTTGGAGGCCTCGAAGTTCGCAAGGATGGGGAGTGGATTCCCGTTGTTCCCGTGGAAGGCCATATTGTGGTCAACGTGGCTGATTTCATTCAGGTAAGTGAAAGCATTCAACTCTTTTCCCCCTATTTCGGCATGCGATGAACATATAGATCGTCTATTACCAACTCCTGCGCTGCATCTTTTGTTCTTTGTTCCATCTTTTCGTCACATCACGCAACAAATGCTACGTCTTTGTTTTGCATGGCGACGCCAACTCGCATGAGAAAGGTGTTGAGCAACAAAAAGTTCAAGAGTGCCACTCACAGGGTGGTGAGAACGAAAGGAAGAAGCCGTTATTCGTACGGCTTCTTCTATAATTTGCATTGGGACAAATGGGTGGAGCCATTACCACAGTTTACTACAGAGATCGGAGAGCCGCCCAAATACAAAAGGTTCCTAGTCAAGGAGTACCAGAAGATGAGGATGAGGAACAAGCTTGATCCGCCTGCTAGACCGGAAGATGAGATCGGCATCACTTATTATGCCATCGATACTTAGGCAAGGATGGAAAATATCCCTATTAAGAATATGTGCACTCGTGGTGTCTTAAGCAACTAGTACTTGCGTTCCGTGAAGTCAAGAATAAGAACTTGTCATTGTCTGACGGTTCGAAATATGTAAAGGGGGCGAACTAATTGAGGGTTGTGATCGAGGTGCTCATTTGCTTCCCTTTGTTAGTCCTCCGCTGTCATTTCCGCAGTTCCGTTTCTCAACTTTACTTTCAGAAAACCTCCAGTAAAGAAACGATTCTCTTCTCCTTGTGTTCTATCTCTCACTTTGAGTAACAAGATAAGGAAATCTGAAGATATGTCCCTACCCACGTCAACTTTGGGAGGATAATGCAACTGAATTTAGCTCTTCAACCAAAAGAAAAACAGATGTGCTGACTTCTTATAAGCATTAGAATTGTGATTTCTTTAAGAATTCAGAAGCGAGTTAGCAGTTCGGCACTTCATTTTCCATGTATTCTGCTCATCCCTTTTGCTCATCTGTTCCTCGTAGTATGAAGACTTTAAAAAAGCTTCTATCGATGTAATCGCAATTATCAAGTGAGGTAAAATCTTATGAATTACGGTTCTCCAAAAGTGTGATTCTACAACAACGCGAAATGAAAAGACCGACTTAGGCCGAAGTCAACCTTGGCCCATGCATGCTTTGAAAGCTTTTTTTGTCAACCCTACTCTACTCTTATTATAACTATCACTCTCAGACTTTTGTCATGGCTTATTGCAGAACGTGGGAGTTGAAATTTATGTCTGAAGTTAAATCGTCTACATCCCAACCCTCCACCTCCTATTTCCTATATGGGAACAGTAGACATTGAGGCAAGCCTTAAAAGCTTAACTAGCATTGAAAACAACACTTAGTTTATACTGTTATTACTCCAAAACTAGGGAGAAAATATTAGATGGTCTCGCCTCACCACATCAGCCATGCGCGCCTCTCCGCTCATCGATCTTCACGTGTCTAGGTAAGGCCCATGTTTCGGGTTTTTAATTTCTCAGTCACATGCTCTTGTTCTTCAATCACCCCTTAATCACATTAGACATGCAAAGCTAAAAATTGTTGCTTGTATTGCAGCTTTTGACGCGTAGATATGTAATTGTAGGCGCTACATTTAATAGTTTTGTGAATTATGGCTTGTTGCCTAACGACCAAAAAACAAATTATGGCTCTTTGCCTCAACTTTGTCTTTGAGATTTCAATTTGACGATGTGATTTCTTATCCAACTACTGAGCATGCGTGTCTTGGTGCCTGGTTAAAATGCAAACCGAAGGCATGGGTGTGAGATGGAGAGGATGACTGTCACACCCCAGTTCCTACCATAAAAGGGGAATGCCACGATTGCCCTTCATCTAGAAGAATGTAGTTCAAACCCTACCCAAAAATCATACTCCCAAAAGTCTTAGTCAATAACGCTCTCGAGCTATGGCCACTGATCGAAGAACTTGAAAAGATTCGAGTAATCACAACTCAGTGAATAACACATTTCTTATAAGCGGATCAAATATTGATTGTGCATCTTTATAAAATAATACCATCATTTATCAATCCCAAAACTTGAGTATTATATACATAAAATATCAAAAGTGAATAATATATTTCCAACAAAACTTGTTACGTATAAAATCGATAATAATATCAACTCACAGTAACAAATCAACTATCAATGTTCTATTCCATTGATCAATCTCAATCAAGTCAAATGCATATGGTCTATTCCATCGACTAATCTAATACTCAACCTTTAACCATGATCATGTTTAACGCCATGACAAATGGAACTAATTTTACTCCTCTTGACTAGGTCTACTGCCAATATCAGTTGGCAGTTCGGCCCTGAAGGACATCCTAACAATAATATGCATACTCTCTCCCGTCATAATGATATGAGCAATATTAACCAATATCTTTTTCTAACAACCCACTATCAATACTAGAAAGTTATTTCATAAATTGGTTTTATAAACCGAATCACATAATTATTAATAATATCATTTATCAAATAAAATACATTTCATAAAACATTTCGCTACCAATACAAATAGCTTTCAGGAATTCCCTTCACAAAGCACTTAATCAAAACATTCACAAACGGCCCTTTCCAACTATTTCACATAAGGCTTTCTAATGCCTTTTCAACCAATAAAAAAGTAGAAAAATTCAATTCAATATATACAAAAAAAACACACTTTTTCTTAGCTCATACTATATTAAATCTTTTAAGATATGAATTTGTAAATTCATAAAAGAGATAGAACTACTCAATTCAAAAAGCTTAAAACCAACTTGTGACGGTTACTCAAACCATCAAAAATATATTCCTATCAAATAATTGAAATACAAAATCAAATACCCAAGTAAAACACTAATCCAACGAGCAACTTGACTAAATCACACTTAGCCGTCAACAAATCAACTCCTACCCATTAACAAAGAAACTCGTTTATAGTGAAACGTGCATCTTTGTCCATTTCGCGTATTGTGTGTTATGCATAGTTTTTTTTTTGTAAGGGTAAGTATTATATATGAGAAAAATGGCCAAGAATGTACAAGGAGTGAAAAACTCAGCACCCTCGCCACCCAATGGGACAACATGCCACTAGGGTGGGGGGGCCGGGTTCACAGCAGATATACAAAATACATTTAGAGCGCTAGAGATGTAACCCTTTACAAGGACCACTCAAAAATTCTAGGATCAATATCCCAACTACGTTGGATAGTTCTGTTCGCTACGGTATCAGCAACCTTTTTTAAAGCCAGTGCTTTGTCTTGGACCGCCTTGATGAGGTGTCTTTGTATAGATGGCACAAAGAGCTTGGTGGTGCGGAAGATGAGATCATTCCTGGATTTCCATATTGCATAGCACAATGCACCAAAAGAGAACTTGACAATGTCTACATAAAAGCCATGGCCAGGAAGAGAATTGCTAAGCCATTAGATATTTTGAAGCCAAGGTCGGTTTGACCAAGGGAGGTTGCATTTTACCGCCCAAAAAGTAGCAAGAGACTTGGGAACGTGACACTCAAAAAATAAATGGTCAATGGAATCAAGTCTCAATTTGCAAAAGGCACACCGGGCCTCTGATAGTCTACCATAAGACATGAGGAGTACCTGGGTCGGGAGTCGTCTTCAGGAGATGAGCCAAAGAAGAAACTGATGACGAGGGGCCATCGCCTTGTCCCATATAAATGCTGCCCATGGGACCGGAGTAGCTCTCAACCTAATTGTAGCCCATGTAGATGCAATAGAAAACCAGCCCGAGGTATGCATTTTCCATTGAAAAGAATTGAGAGAGCTTGATAGATTAGAAAGCGTAACCTGAAGACTCAATAATTTTTCCCGTGTGGTGCAGCCATCAACAGAGAATACATCTGCCACCACCGCTTCCCTCCGAATAGGCGATCGATAGATTTGGTTGTTTGAAAAGTATGAATTGAGTAAGCCTATGTCCAACCAGGGATCAAACCAAAGAGATGTGGATTGTCCATCTCCAATTTTCCATTTAAAGTAAGGTCGAACTTCTTCCCGCATACTAAGCAACTTTTGCCATGCCCAAGAGCAATAGGTTGAGGCATCGGCCATCCAGAAGTTCACCCTTTTGAGATGATTAGAATGCACCCACTTGCACCAAAGAGACTCTTTATCCGTGAAAAGAATCCATATGTGTTTCATCATAGTAGCTTTATTATTGTCTCGAATCTTCTGAATGCCTAGGCCTCCCTCTTGCTTGGGGAGACACACATCATCCCAAGACACCTTAGCTCTTCCCACACCAAGGCCCGGGCCTTTCCACAAGAATTGCCGAGAGATTTGCTCTATCTTAGCAGTAATAGAAGATGGGAGCCAAAAAATAGAGGCCCAATATACTTGTATAGCGTGAAGGACTGACTTAATCAATTGCAGTCTACCCGCAAACGAAAGAAATCCATGCGTCCACGATTGGACTCTTGCCATAAGTAAACATACCAGGGCATTGCAGTCCGTTTTGCTTAGTCTTGCAGTGATAATTGGGACGCCCAAGTATCTAACTGGAAGAGCTCCCATTCTGAAGTTCAGAGTTTGCAAGATTTGATCCTGTGTAGCCTCCGCTCCACCCGAGATGAAGACTTCACTTTTGTTGTTGTTTGGGATGAGTCTACTCCAACGGTAGTATGTGTTAAGGCCTTCCTTCATGCAGGTAACCGAAGCGACTCTACCTTCACTAAAGATAAAAACATCATCCGCGAAGAATAAATGTGTTAGGCGAGTTTGTTTACACCTCCAATAATACCGGAATTCTGCACGAGTGGCTTGGGCTTCTAAGATGCCGGAGAGTACCTCCATAGCCATGGTGAAGAGATAGGGAGAGACAGGGTCACCTTGTCTAAGTCCCCTACCACTACTAAAGAATCCATGCAATTCTCCATTAATAGAGATCGAGAATTTAGGAGTTCAAACACACTCCATAATTAAACGCACAAAATGAGGAGGAAATCCAAATGCCATAAGGGTAGTTTCAAGGAAGTCCCAGTCCAATGTATCATACGCCTTCCGAAAGTCCACTTTGATTGCACATTTAGAGGAGTATGTGGTCGACTGGAATCCACTAAACAATTCTTGGGCCAGCAAAATATTATCTGTTATGCGTCTACCTTTAACAAAAGCCATCTGGCTAGGGCTAATAATAGCAGGTAGAATGTTTGCAATCCTGTTGGCTATGATCTTTGTGATGCACTTATAAATTGTGTTGCAACATGCTATAGGCCGAAAATCATTGATAGACGTGGCATTTGGCACTTTAGGGACTAGAGCAAGTATAGTGCAATTAATTTCCTTAAGTAGACGACCAGTCTGAAAAAAATCCAGAACTGCCTCCTCAACTGAAAGGCCAACTATACCCCAGTTCTTTTTAAAGAATTCAGCATTGAACCCATCCAGACCAGGGGCTTTGCCATTGGGCAGGGAGAACATAGCATTCCTAACCTCAAGGGGCGTAACAGGACTAGAAAGGAAACCGACCTGTTCGTTGTTCAGAGTACGATGAAGAAATCGCTTGATCTCGTTTGTTGAAGGCCTAGCGTCCAAGTCAACCGGAGCCAGGAGTTCTTTAAAATGAGAGATGAACGCCCGTTGAATACCACCCAACTCAGTAATCATTGCGCCAGAGTTATCTTGGATGGAGATAATACGATTCCTCAAGTGATGTTGGTTCACTGAATGATGAAAAAATCTCGTATTCTGATCACCCTCTTTCAGCCATCTGATTCTTGACTTCTGCTTGAAGAAAGACTCTTCCAGGGCTCGAAGATCATAATAGTCTCGGAGTTGAACCCGTTCAGCTTCCGCTAGAGCAAGATTTCGCGGATCATTTAGCAATGCTTCTTGGGTGGAGAATAGGAGTTGCTTGGCTGCAGAAGTACGCATGGAGATGTCGGAGTATGATTTCCTGTTTAGTAGCTTCAGCTCACTTTTGAGAAGTTTTAGTTTTGTGCAGAGTATGAACATGGAAGTGCCAAGGACATGACCAGCCCATATTCTTGAGACTATCTCTCCAAATTCTGGATGTGTCATCCAGAAGTTAAAAAACTTGAAAGGTTTTTTCCCATGTTGAGGGGCCAGGATCTGAACCAATATAGGAGTGTGGTCCGAGATGCCAAGAGGGAGGAAAGCCGCCTCTGAAAAGGAGTAAGCCATAGTCCATTTATTATTGACCAAGACCCGATCAATCTTCCTTTGTTTCCTACGCTCCCCTGAGTAAGCTGACCACGTGTAGCGAAAACCAACATACCGTAAGTCATCTAATTCTGCCTGGAATAAACACTCCTGAAGTTCATTAAAGGAGGGATGCCATATGTCCGGGCTGCCTTGACGGTTCAAGGGGTCTCTAATGGCATTAAAGTCCCCTCCTACAATCCATGGGTTGTCCTGGAGCGTAGAGCTAATCCGAATTAAGTCTGCCCATAGGGGTCTTCGTGCAGCGAATGAGTGCTCTCCATAGATTTCCGTGAAAAAAAAAGAGTCATCTGTATTCAAAATTCTAATGGAGCCATGAATCATTTGACTGGTTTTAACAATACTAGAGAAGTCCACAAAAACTGGGTTCCATCCAACCCAGATACGGCCACGAGCCGATAAGTCATAATTAGCAATCCAACGCCAACCAGGAATAATAGTAGACGTGATACAATCAAAAGAATTCTGATGGACTTTAGTCTCAATAAGACCCAGACAATGAATGTGATTGGATTGCACAAAATGTCTCACTTCGCCTTGCCTAATCGGGTTCATGACTCCCCGTATATTCCAAAAACCACAGTTCATGTAGGTGAAATTATATATATGATCAAAAAACTATTGACAACGATCAAACAAAAAACGCCTACCTGCGTTTTCTGGCCCGCTTCTTGCGAGCCGCAGACTTGCTCGGCGGAGACTTTTTCTTAGAAGGAGGGCTCGCTTTTGAAGGTACCTGAGGTCGAGCGAGGACCTGGTCAGGTTGAGAGTCCGGCACCATAGATGTGAGTTCCGTGTCATCTATGTGCAATGGTATTTCCAGTTGAATTGGCGTGTCTGACCTGTCCAGGGCCGTATCTTGTGACTCATTTTCATAGTTGCCGCCCCCTTCATTTTCATCCAGATTATCTGCAGATGAATAAGAGGTCTGGGATGTTTGTGATTCAGGATTACCAGCCTCATGCGGTTGCCGCTGGGGACTCTTTGCAGAATTTTCTCTGGTGTCCTGCACTTTCCTATTCCGACGGTGATTATGTGCAGTAGCTGGTTGCCACACAGCGGCTTCAGGCGGGGATTCTTGGTGATCCGGAATAGCAGGAGAAGGCACCGCCACTTCATGGTGTTGAATGAGCGGAGCCTTGGCTTTTTCACTTGGTGGAATTTGATCAGTGGTGTGGCGCCTGGTGTCCTTCATTCGGTTAGCCAGGTGAGGATCATTTGCTGAAGGCTGCTGTGTCTGAATTGGGGAGTCTTCAGTCATGCTGCATTTGTGACCAAAGGTGCCACAGCGGGGGCAGGATATGGGCCGCCATTCATATTCAACGTCAACTACACGAGTAGTTCCTTTCATCCGGACTTTAACCGAGTCTTGTCTAATATCCTTTGCGGTTATCTCAACACAGACCCGCGCATATGATAGCAGCTTCATATGAGCGGTATTTTGATCCACATAAAGCGGTCTACCAATCAAACTTGCTATGCCTCCTATTCCCCGAGCTGACCATAGCACCATTAGGATATTCCTTAGTCTAATCCATACAGGAACTTTGGTGTGATCTTCTTTTTTAAGTTCTAAGAGAGGATCCCATTGCTTCAAAATCAAGGGAACTCTCGCAACGGTCATGGGACCTCTGTCCAGAAGATATCTCCTGAATTCACCATCTGGAATTCTAAGGAAAAAGAAGCCCCGATCGTCCGCCTGACTTCACTTAGTTTAGATCCCCAGGCATGCTTTAAAGCCGTCTCCACCAACTGGAAGGGCAATTTCTTCCCAATAAAATACCCAACTAGGCACTCGTACCAAAGGGATCAGCAGCAGCTAGTGCCTCATCCGGGAAGTCCGCTATGAATTCATCCTCCACCTTTATAGGAGTGAAGTAATCAAGGTCATAACCTTGCAAAGCTGTTCGGGCGACATTTGCCCACGATCTCGGCGCTGACATCTCTTTAACTTGCTGCACCTTTGCATTCGGTCCTTTTCTGTTAATACCAGAGCCATCCCGAGTCATATAGGTACCAGGTGAACCTTTCGTAGCTAGATTCCGCAGTTCATTTTGTGAGGGGTCATGGGGGAGCTCTGAATGAGGAGCAACTTCAGTAACAGAGCGCAGTCTTGCCCCACCCCTATCTCGCGGGGGGGGGGGGGGGGCGACTCCTTCCTCTTTGGCGACTGTTGTCGCCTCTACTAGGCTCACGAGTCAAAGGAACTCGCCTACCTTCCAGACTAACAGGTACAGAAGCCATAACTGAACCAATTGAAACAGCAAGAAGCAGAGCCGAAACCCTATCCCAAATCTGAGATTCCGAAGGATTGAGACATACCTGGCTCCAGGAGCTTCAGCGAGGATGTAGTCCAGCGAGAGAGGGTCAGTCCCTCCGAGAAAAGGCCTCAATGGGGGTCTGAGCCAGCCGGAGCAGTCCTACGAAGCAGCGGTGTACAGAGCTGGAGAGCAATTTTAGAGAGGAAGTGAACAGTAGTAGGGGCCATTTCGTTCTACCATCAATTTTATGAGCCTTTTTCTTTCTTTAATATCAAATTCTTTTCGTCCTTATACTTTCGTTACTTTTCCAGTTATCATTCTTATAATTTTAACTTTTCTAATCAAATTCCTCCGATATAAAAGTTGGCCATCCAGTTAACGTGGTGAGTGTCGAAAGACACTGAAGCATAATGCAGATTAAATGTTACTTACGTAAAAATCCACAGTGGATAATGAATTGGCAAAAGCATAAAAAATAAATAAAATAGTTAAATCTATTCACTATCTACAAACCATTGATAGGTATTCACGTAGTCAATAATTAATTCACGTTACTCTTCGGCTTCTTACGATGGCCAGGTCAATTGGATTTTTTTGAATTTTCTACCCTCAAGACTTGACTAGGGTTCACTTAGAAAAATTGAGAATACGGGGACTTGACCACACAGGTAGATCACCGTCTCCCACAATCCTCGTGAGACCAAACAATTCTCAATCCCACGAATGACGAAGATTGCTTTAATAGCTTGGACCGATTCGCGGACATCCTCGAACTTTCCTTAATCTGATCGGAGGTGTGATGATAGCTTTAACCGATTCCCTGGCAAATCCGATTTCCCTTCAAAACTGATTGGAGGTTTCCTTCACTAATTCCAGAAAACGTTAAGCGTTGCCGACATTCTTGGTCTACAAACGCATGCACTTAAGGCTATGATTGGGGAAGAAAGAATAATAAAGAAAAGGTTCAGGCTTTACCAGATTCTATTTCAGCAGTCTTCGCTAGTGCGGGGTGTGAAACGACGAAACTTCGTTGCATTCGCTAGAAAGAGAAGAACAACAAGCGATTAATTTATAAAGAATAATTGCAGATTCGTTACTTTTAGGATGAATTTTATATCTCCATCGTAGGTTTAATAAAGTAAAAGTTGCTACAGCAAAAGTCTCTATAGACTCATCATCAGCAGATATATACGGTGGGCGTCTATCCACAATTCTAGTGGCCATTCCACTTCAAGACCTGGATGATTATATATAGACTTGCCATTTCACTTTAAAGAACCGATCGGTTTGGACCCTATTTCAATCTTTGGAACTGGGTGTCACAGTTTCGGCTCCCTGTTTAAAGCTGGAGATCATTTCATCTTGGAGCTGACCACCCCTAATTGCATCGATCTGTTTAAAGGTTAATGGGTAGAAAATTAGGTATCAATTTTCCGAAGCAGAGAGGTTTTTGCACGATCCATTGGACAACAACTTGGTGCAAGCCTCCTCCACAGTCTGCAAAGTAAAAATCAAGGAAATTAATGTCTATGTACAATTTCAACCCAGAGAAAATGCAAATCACTTGCAAATATTCATGTCCCACCTCAGCAAATCGGGGCAAATGAAGGCCCAACACTCGATTAACCGGATGATCCAATACTATGTTTCAATTCTATAGCGACCTTTCATGATTGCAAAAAAATTTACATAATAAACTTTGAAATTCATATTAGACATGCGGAATGGTTGTCTCCATATATTTAAGTTCTTTGATTGATCACAGAGGTAATGGGAGAAAAGAGATAGCACTTGGATGTTTTTTGTAATACAAATTCCACTATTGTTGAATAGTCTAACATAAAAGTTTAAAATGAGAGGTGGAGATAGAGCGCATACATATAAAGAGCTTATAATTTTTAGCTACTTTAGCAGCTTCTCAATAACTCAAGATTTCCTATTATTCAATTTCCTAATGTTAGCAATGTACAACGGTCAAATATGATCATTTTCTTCTCGAGACCCTTTACATTTCTTCATCATCATGTGAGAGTTAGAAAGTGAAATGAGGTGCTCTTAGTACCCTTCTCACATGCAAGTGATTTGGAATACTTTAACATCCCATCTCATGTGGAAGTAGGAATAGGGACAACGCATAGAATTTGACAATCGGAAGGCCACATTACACGAAATAAGCAATAAAAAATATGGTATTGATACCATGTTAGAATATTTGATCCAAAAGTCTAGATGTTTAGTGAAGAGAGATTATATATATACACACACAAAACCATAAACGAAGATATGATTATGTTGCAGAGCAAGTTGATTGACCAATAATTGTCCATGTGTGTATGCGCAAGCTGGGGAGAGAGAGATGTTAGCAGATAAATGTAATTCTATAATGTGGAAATTCAGTTTCTAGTGATTTTCGTTCTTCATGATTTTCACAATAACAGATGAAGACATACATTTGTCCATAGCGTTACCCTTCAAGATAATTGTTGTGGAAAACTGAAGAAACGCAAAAATCCGATTTCTCTCCCTTAACCCACTTTTTCCTTAAAGTATTCTATCGATGGAGGAGAGAATACACCGTACGTTTCTTTCTATTTTATTATCTGTAGGTAGAGAAAGGACCGGACTTTATTTATACATTCTAATAATATGTGCCTTCCATCAAAGCGCTTTTTAATTTCTATAAGAGTCGCACCTTTTCAAAAGAGCGGCAACTTTCCTATGAGGATTGTACTCTTTCGTTTTATTAGAGTCGTAATTTTTCATAGCCAATATTTATTTTATAACCTTTCAATAATTATTAAACCATAATAAATAATATTATGTGGGCTACAATAGTTCTTACATTCTCCCAC
Source organism: Corymbia citriodora subsp. variegata (assembly GCA_014858505.1). Taxonomy (NCBI): domain Eukaryota; kingdom Viridiplantae; phylum Streptophyta; class Magnoliopsida; order Myrtales; family Myrtaceae; genus Corymbia; species Corymbia citriodora. Next base: position 15,574,194 of record CM026417.1, on the reverse strand, counting down.
TTGGCCCATATGACCTTTCTCAATAAAGACCATAATGTGCACAATAACATTATACTATAATTTTCATTAAATTGGCTATCACATAATAATCACAATTAAGTAAAGAAAACTAATGTGAGTCATAGCGATTGCATGTCATCAATTGACATAGTCCCTTTTAGGTACTACAATTATAGCTCTCTACTTAACATGATCCATAATTGAGAAGTATTGTAAAAGTCCAACTATAATGTCTCTGTTAGAGACTATCTTGTTTAATATTCATCTATTTTTATAATGTATACTAAATAGAAAATAGGAAATATCAAAAATACATAAATGAGCTCAGAATGTCAAATACTAAACTTAATACAATCATGATACAATCAATAATAACGTCAAATAATGCCTATCTTTTCAACATGTTCATTAAATATTTTGGGTGGCAATCCTTTTGTTAAAGGATTTGCTATCATAAGGCCGGTGCTAATGTGTTCAATTGACACTCTATTTTTGAACTTCTTTTTTAACATATAAGTATTTGATTTCCATATACTTAACACCCCTAGAATATTTGTTCTTTGAGAAGAAGACTACTATAGAGTTATCATAAGAAATCTTCAGTGGCCTGGTAATACTGTTGATAATCACAAGTCTTGAAATAAAATTCTACAGCTATAATCCATGAATAGCGGCCTCAAAGCATGCCACAAACTCAGCCTCCATAGTGGATGCAGTGATAACTGACTGTAGTGATAACTGACTGTTTGGTACTTTTCCATGAAATTGCCACTCCAGCTAAAAGAAACAAGTAACCAAACATTGATTTTCTTGTATTAACACCTCTAGCTAATTCTGAATTTGAATATTCAAGCACCTCAAGATGATCAGATCTTTTATAAGTGAGCTTATGATTTTTCGTTCATTGCAAGTATTTAAGAACTTTCTTTGCAGCTTTCCAATGATTCATTTCGGGATTACTTTGATACCTGCCCAACATTCCGACAGCAAAACTGATGTCTAGTATGGTGTAAGTTTGTGCATATATTAAGCTCCCAATAGTAGATGCATAAGGAATATTTTCATTTATTCTCATTCCAATTCACTTTTCGGACATTGAATAAGGCTAAATTTGTCACATTTCTGAATTGGAACTATCTATGCTTGACATTTACTCATATTGAATCTCTCTAAAATTTTCTCAATGTAGGCTTTCTGAGACAACCCTAACAATTCTTGTGACCTCTCACAAAATATTTCTATTCCTATCACATACGTTGCTTCTCCCATATATTTCATTTCAAAATTCTTAGAGAGAAACTTATTGGTTTTATGTAACAAACCAAGATCATTAGCAGCAAGTAAACTATCATCAACATATAGAACTAGAAAAATAAACTTACTCCCACTAACCTTTAAACTATCATCAACATATAGAACTAGAAAAATAAACTTACTCCCACTAACCTTTATATATATATATATACCAATCAACGATGTTTTCCTTGAATCTAAATAAAGTTATGGTACCGTTAAACTTAAGATACCATTGTCGGGAAGCTTGTTTAAGTCCATATATTGACTTCTTTAATTTACACACCATGTGCTCCTTTTCTTTAATTGAAAAGCCCTCGGGTTGGTCCATATAAACCTCCTCTTCTTCTAAATTCCCATTAAGAAAGGCGATTTTTACATCTATTTGGTATAACTCTAAATCATAATGAGCCATTAAAATCATAATGATTCTAAGTGAGTTTTTCTTAGAGACTAGCGAAAATGTCTCCTTATAGTCAATTCATTCTTTTTGAGTTAAACTTTTAGCAACAAGTCTAGCTTTATATCGTTTGGCATTGCTTTTTGAGTCGCATTTGGTCTTAAAAACCCATTTACACCCAACCTTCTTACATCCTTAAGGCAATTCAACAAGATCCCAAACTTAATTTTGATGCATAGAGTTTAACTCTTCTTTCATGGCATTAAACCATTCATTAAAATATTCACATTCCATGGCTTGGGAAAATGAAGCTAGATCATTTCCAATTCCTAAGTCAATTTCTGACTCTTGTAGATAAACCATAATTGATGTGAAATACAACACTTGGTAGATTGATTTCGGATCTATAATCCATATTTCAACTCATAGGGTTTTTAAAACCACCGGAAACTAACGAGAAGTGAACGATGCATCTATTTTGGAAACAAGATGGATTCGCATGTGGAAGCTATTGGGATATACATATTAGTTCTCAATAGTGGTTTTTGTTTTGAATTTAAAAAAGACCTTTTATGTTCCAAGTTTCTCTAGAAACCTTATTTTAGCTTCAAGACTATTACCATTGAGTTATTCCTTTAACTTTTTAGATTCAACATTCAGTTTGTCATTTAAATCTGAAATTGTTGGGAATGGTAATTTGTTTGATGGTCATTTTCGATTTAATTCACAAGACAATTCCTTTTATAATGCGATGTATGTTCATGACAACATTGGCATCAAACAATGTATTGTGAATGAAGATTCCTCTATGTTGTGATACTGGAGATTATAACATATCACCATGATACAGTACTTAGTACTTTGGAATTTACTGATACTAATACATATGTGAACTATTGTCGCGACCTCACCTCGGGTGCATCACCTAGGGTTTGGCTAATGAATTACTAAGCCTAAACTTAGTTCAGGCTCTCCCAAGCCCATACCAATTCACGACTTAGGGTTTAAGTTTTTTAACATGCCAATGATTTTCACTTAGGAGTCGCCACTAATCTATTTTTGGTGGGTCAATTAGAAACCCAAGTAAAGTAACGGGAGAATTACTTCACTCTTACTAACCAAAGACTATGGGATCGGGGACTTGATTACGTTAGATTTCTCTAATGCCATTTCGGTACCTTTTCTCTTTTATTTAAAAAAAAAATGATTTGCAGGCAGTTTGGATTGATTTTAATTTAATCCCTAACATGCAATGTGATCATGCGAGTGCACAATCATAATTTAACACTCAATAAAGCAAAGCAATAAATAAATTGCAAGCACAGGGAAGAGATACTTGCCTCGAAGCAACGAAAGCATCTGCAATGTTAGCTTAGAAAAATCACATCAATGATCTTAGATATGATTTCTAATTAACATGCAGTCATTCAATTTTTTAAGGTTTTAAATTACCTAATGAGGCCTAAAAAAAACTAAGTGCAATGCATGCGATGACGTGCAAAAGTGTCTAACTATAATAACATGCCACGTGCAACCTAATATGAAAATTATATGTTACGTGACATTAATTATTTAACTTAATCTAATGCTACAAAATATTTAATGCAACTATCCTAGCATGCCACGCATTCGAATGACCCTAAACATGCAATGACTATATGACACATGGAAGATGACATAATTCTACATGACATGAGCATGGCATTTTTATGTTTTTTTTTTTTATAATAAAAATTCGAAATTAAGAAACAACCTATATGCAAACTATCCTAAAAGAAAATATAACAAGAATCACATCTAACTCAACAATATTTTTTTTGGGTTTTTTTTTATAAGCAAAATCAATTTGGGCAAAGGCATCAAGAAAAGCATGGCAACAAATCAGGCAAGATATTTTCCACATCTATTTAATTTTGGAAATAAATTGACGAATCGTATCTCGGGCATGAGATCAGATTGGCCAATTTTTTAGAAGAAATCGCGAATCGTATCTCGGGCATGAGATCGGATTGACGATTTTTCCGTGCAATCACGAATCGTATCTTGGACGTGAGATCGGATTGGCGATTATGACACGTTAAGAAAGTAGGGAACAATCCCTAACTTAAAAAGGCTACTTGAAATTTGGATAATATAGTAATGAGTCCAATCAAATATATCCGCAATATTTCAAGTAAGGAAATTAAATATTCGGAAAATCAAATCAGACGAGATTTTACCTAATCTGTGAATATTAGTTTCCGAATTTGGTCCGCAAACGACCACTCGTGAGTCACGATCGTTAGGTGGTGGATCGGTGCGGCTCCTGGTGTAGTGGCTTGTGATAAACAGCATCAATGGACATTCGCCATCTATGGATTCCGGCGCAAGCAATTATTGTTCTTCTCAACGAGACCAAAAGGAGCCTGCACATAAGTCGAATCGGACCTAGCGAATTCTTTGAATTCGTTGAATCCAATGAAGAAGAAAGCAAAGTGGCAATATATATTGCCGAGTAACACAAAGACCTAATATGACGAGGTTCAACTCGGTCAATCCCCCTCTCAAAGTTGACTATTATCTTTTCTATTGGGGATGTCTATGTTGGGCACATCGAGAAGATCTGCAAAAGAAGAGCAGACTCGACCAGAGGCTGATTCACGGCTAGTCGAGCATTAATGAGCCCCAGTAGCAACACAAACGACAGCAAGTAGATCAGAGGAGTAGGAAACGTTGCGGGACAGCATCTCGGACGATCTGGACAGCAGCTTAGTCCTCGCTGGCTCGTGCAATGGCTGGAATCGGAGCAGCAGCTATGTCGCTTTTAGTCTCATTCGGTGGATCAAGCAGGACTGCGTCGGCAGGAAGCAGGGGCGCGGGGATTCGCGGAGTTGGAGAAACCCGTGGACTAGGAGTCGCGTTGCAAGGGAGAGACGCGGCTGCACACTCTTTTCTCAATTCTCACGTGTATCTCTCCAATATGCTCTCTACTCTCTCTCTTTTTTTTTTGTGTCTCTTTAGTGTGTGTGGCCCCCCTTTTATAGGTGAGAAGACTATGTTATTTAAGGAAAGATGATAAATTTGCACGTTGTCTATTTAGCTATTGTATCCCACGTGCAATATTTTTCAAATATTTCCTCCAACGCTTTCCTTGAATATTGAAAGAATAATGAAAATATTCTCGGGAACATTCTCATATTCCCGGGAATATTCTTATATTCCAATTCGTCACCCCTTAACGAGAATATTTCATCCGACACATTCCTTAAATATTGAAAGAATAATGTGAATATTCTCGGGAACATTCATATTCCCAGGAATATTCTCATATTCCAACTCGTCACTCCTTAACGGGCCTAGCCAAATTCTTTTCCCTTGTGGGCTTAGTCCAACTTATTAAATTAAAGCTTAGAACCATCAATTGAAGCCCTGCCACATGTCCAATGCAAACGCAATAATAAATGCTCCTAAAACTATATGCTATGCAATTTAATCCTAATATTTTTTGTTTAGGAGTTAAAATTAATCCCTAAATTTTTGTGCATTAAATTACAAATGATTAATCAAAATTTAGATGTCAACACAGATTGAATTCAACATCTTGCATTGTAATTTGTCTGATTATCTTAGTTGGCATGCCATCCTAGTATTGGCACAGACAACTTAAATTGAGAAAGGTAAAGGGCCATGACTGGCAAAAATGGTGCATTCTGATGTTCTAGTAGATAGTTGGAATTTTGTGGCCCAATTGGGGGTGTGCTCAAATTTGTCTTTGTTGGTTCTACATTTGTAACAAATATGGCCCAACTTGTTCAAGTTCAGCAGTCGGGTTATAAAAACAATTGTTATGATTACATGGGTTATACCAAACACATTTATGCCAATTAACATGCTTCACCTCTCTAATTGCATTCCATTTACAAGCAGAACTATACCTTCCATTAAAGCAGCAATGGCAGGATGTAAGAAAAAAGCAGCCAGCACTTGCAACAAATCATTGATCTTGAATCCATGCTTCCCAAACAACTGTTGATTTAGATCAAGAGATATATCTGAACCGTGGACAATTTCTTTTTGGATATTTATCAAGCAAAGGGCCATAAGATGCCAAGATCAAACCATAAGAAAAATGTACTCTCCACTACTCAATGCGTAGTTCACTAGCTGCCTGGCTATTTTACATAGCTTCAACACTTCTTCAACTATAGAAAGAGTCGGAGTGCAACTTCAAAGATTAGAAACTCATCCCTTTAGGTTTATGAATTTCAATCCAATATGTTCACAAGTAATTGGATTCCAAGAAAATGTTCGAAATTGTACGTCAGGATAAAAGCATTAGTCCATTCCAATAATTTCATTTGACCCCAAGCCTGCTTGTTTCTTAGGTAGATACACCTTTTGCTCCATGCACAGAAGGGCCTTTCCAAAAGAAAGCATCACGCTTCTGCTCGATTTGTCCCACTCGTTCTCTTGGGTAAGAAGAAAATATCGCAGCAAAAGTTTCCAATTCTGTGCATTACAGTGCTAATAAGTCGCAATCGACGAGCATGATAAATTCATTGGCAGTCCAATGACCCAATTGCAGTCACCAATTACGGAGTAGCTAGGAGTAGCAAATTCACTAAAGAGAAATTTTCTGCTACAGCCCCCCACTAACAATTATAGAGCAGTACATAGGAATAGTAACTGCATCTTTCCGCCCAAGTCAAGAGGGGGAACACCAATTGCAGTCAACAGATTATAAAATCAAAAGGCACTTTCACCTTCGTAAGTCAAGAATGTAGTGGGAACGTCATCTGTTTGTTTGTGGTTTGAAATCAGGGAGGGTGCATGCATATGGTGCGTGGAAAGTGGAGCGTCTATGCATTGTCAGCTTTATCAATTGAATTTTGTTCTCTTGTGACCTGGGGGAATATTATGTGGGACACGGCAAAATTACAAAAGCTTATAAAATTGTCTAACGACCATTGCTTTATGAAATGTGCCTCTCTGCACTTGGCCCGTAAATATTTAAAATTCCTCTGACACTTGTCAGTCATACTTCTGTTTAATTATGTGTTGTAATGAAAATGTACCATCAACTCTTTTAATTTACTCCAAAACAATTGAATCCTTCTTGTGAAAGTTCTCAAGAAAGACTTCATCTCTAGGTGTGGAGAATGCACATTCGAATTATTTACTCCAAAAGAGGATTTTTGTGTTTGGACCTTAATGAAGAATGGCACTTTTGAAGTGTAAAGCGTCCACTAATGTTGGATGTTTTATATGATATGACGATGTCTCACCTTTTATTTTGTCTTATTTTCTTAGTCAAAAGCGCAAAGAAATAATTGCTCATAACTTTCATGCTAGCTTCCCTCCACGTAACTTTGCTCTAGAAAGAAAAATTATTGAAGTTGATTTTGATCGGCAAGCGGCCCCATCACCTCGTTCCTTTTACATGCTCATATCTAGGGTAAATCCAAGACTTGACTTCAGTGGTTCATTTTCATTTTCTTAATTAACAGAAAGGCTTGATAGTTATTATTCAGAAATATTCTGAAAAAGAGCATTGAGTAGAATTATTTCATAAAAAATGGATAAAAAGTGAATATTATTGTAAATAATGATTTTGAATGACCCGGTCTTCCACGAGGACCTAAATTCATTAACTGGCCAAATGTTTGCCGTCTAGCAAGCTGTGATTTTTTCAACGGTCAAAATATGGATACTTTTGTCCAAAAGGAAAAACTCTAGTAAAAAATTACAAGCCCTAAAAAGAAAAAAGAAAAAAACTTAGACGCTTCTTCCTTCGTTTCTTCCCATGTTCTTCCTTTGCTTTTGATCATCGTTTCTTTCAAGAGAAGAAGACAAAGCTCGAACAAGGCCCACCTCTTCGTTAATCAAACGCTCACATATAACAAGAGGACAAAGGCTGTTCGACTGATAAAGCTGACAATGCACGGACGCTCCACTTTCCACGCACCACATGCATGAATCCCTCCCTGATTTCAAACCAAACAGATCATGTTCCCACTGCATTCTTGACTTATGAAGGTTAAAGTGTTTTTTTCTTTTTCTTTTTTAATATGAACAGTAATCTGTGTCCCCATTGTGTTCTTGACTTGGGCGGAAAGATGCAATTACTACCCCTAGCTACTCTATAATTGTCGGTGGGGGAGCTGTAGTAGTAAATTTCACTTTAATGAATTTACTACTCCTAGCTACTCTATAATTGCTGACTTCAATCAGGTCATTGGACTACTAATGAATTTATCATACTAGTCAATTACGACTTATTAGCATTGTAATACACAGAATTGGGAACTACTGATATGATATTTTCACCTTGCTCAAGAGAACTAATCGAACAAAATGAGCAAAAGCGAGATGCTTTCTTGTGGAAAAGCTCTACTATGCATGGAGGAAAAGGTGTCAACCTAAAAAGCAAGCAAGCTTGGGGTTAAATGAAATTACTAGAATGGAATAATACTTAAGTTTGAGCATATTCTTGAAATCTAATTACTTGTGAAGAGCTTGGATTGAAATTCATAAACTAAAAGGGAAGAGTTTCTGGTCTTTGAAGTTGCGCTGTGACTCTTTCTATTGCCGAATAAGTGTTGAAGCTGCGTAAAAAAGCCAGGCAACTAATGAACTATATACATCGAGTAGTGGAGAGTACATTTTCTTATGGTTTGACCTTGGCATCTTATGGCCCTTTGCTTGATAAATATCCAACAAGTAACTGTCTATGGTTCTAGTCTATCTCTTGATCTTAATCAGCAGTTGTTTGGGGAGCATGGATTCAAAATATGATGATTTGCTGCAAGTGCAGGCTGCTTTATGTAGGATCCCTTTTCTGCATCTTGCCATTGCAGCTCTGATGAAAGGTATAGTTCTGCTTGAAAATGGAACGCAATTACAGAGGAGCAGCATTTTAGTTGGCATAAAGGTGTTTGGTATAACCCATGTGATCATAAGCATTGTTTTATAACCTGGCTGTTGAACTTGAACAAGTTGGGCCATATTTGTTACAAATGTGGAACCAACATATATAGATTTGAGCACACCCCCAACTGGGCATCAACTCTCTTAATTTATCAATCAAATGTCATGCCATGATATTTAGCTCAAAATATTCGTATAAACACAAGCAATTTTTGGCTCAAAGATAGAATATGCTCTATAATATCAAGTATTTATGCACAAATACAAATAAAGCAATTTAGTAAACACATTATGTGCATATTAATAAAAGGATTAGCGATAGAAGAATGCAAAATCAATTTAGAGTGATCCGGTCCAAATGGATGTCTATTCCATTTTGAGAGACTATCTTAAAGTTATGCCTAATCAACTATACTTGAAGCCTCGTATAAAGATTGGTTTGCAATGGAGCCAACATTCATTTAGAAACATGGCGCACTCTTTTACAAAGAAATGCTCTCACAAGATTGATCTCTCAAGAATTCGATTGCAAAGTGTATGCAAGAGGGATTTTGCAAGTATTAGTGTACATGACTACCCAAGGCGATGCGTTGTTCTATTTATAGGGGAAAAGAACAAAATCAACTAGCCATTAATAGATTGACCAAAAAAACCTAGCCGTTAATTGCAGTTTTTTTTTTTTGGTCGAACCGTTGATAGCACTTCAAGTGGCTAGAAATTCTACCGATGAGACTCCTGGGTATCTGGCCAAAAATCACCCGGACACCGCTGAATTGGGCGAACAGATCCAAAAAAACTGCAGGAGATGGATGTTTGGATGTAGATTGGCCCGGTGTTCGGTCATCACTTTAGTAGAAAATGCCCAAATTTTATTTGAGTTCTGCAAAAGAAACAGACCGTGTTAATTATTTTGCGGCCAAAGAGGCAACAACTGGCATTGGGGCTTGTTTTCAGAAAGCTCGTCAAAGGAATAAATAAAATAATATTCGATCGAAATCACGGCTTATTGCATCCTTCAAAGTGGGTCGTAGTCAAAATGAATGGAAAAGCTAAAGCCTTGATTTCGACCAACGCTAATTGTGTTTACCAAGCTGGACCTTCCATATGTACCATCTGTAAATAACAGACAAAGCGCATAGATTAACTCCTCTACTTATTTCCTTTTATCCAAAAAAATAATAAAATAAAATAGAAAAAGAGAATTTCCAAATCTAGCGGGCGAATGCCCTTAAGTTAATGCAGCCTAAGTTAGTGCAGGTGAGGAAAATATAAATATTCACATCTCAACAAAATAATGTAAACATACACGTGACTCCCTCATACCATCCCTAAACACAAGATGGGTACTTAAAAATATCAAAATCAATTACTAGGAAAAAACCAGAATTGTATTAGCCAACATTAAAAAATCTATTTCATAACTCATTTTCCGTGGACATCACAAGTTGAATAAGCACAAAATCTAACAATTTTTAAATTTCTGAAAAGGTAAGATTGATAATGTAAAACATATGTTACCATTCATAGAAGATGAAATATTAAAATGCAATATATTGGAATTGGGTTGACAATGATAATTTTTTTTATTGCGACACATAAATTCATAGCTAATTCTTTTTATATGCTCCGAATAATTTTTAACTTTAGCAAATAAAATAAAGTCACTTTCCGGTTTTTTGTAAGCCTCATAGCAAACAATTTAAAATAAAAATGAACGAAAAAAAGCTTCTCGACTTGTGAAAAATTAAAAGAAAAAGCAAAAATGAAAAAAGCTCTTTTCCCGACACGGGGAGACGTTCGGTGTTTCTCTGTCAGCATCGATTTCTCGACCAACTCTGCGATAAAGCATCGCTCATTTCTCCCACGAATCTAAACTAATCTCAGCTTCTATCTTCCAATGTCGTCGTCGTCTTCTTCTTCTTCCGAAGCAAAACGGCCGTTCGACGTCTTCTTCTGCTTCAGAGGCGAGGACTTCCGCCATAGCTTCCTTGCTGACCTCCACGGGGCTCTGCTTCACAGGGGCATCAACGCCTACGTCGATCGCGAGGACTTGAGGCCCGGGGACCAGATCTCGCTCGCGCTCACGAAGGCCATCGAGGAGTCGCGGGTCGCCGTGCTCGTCTTCTCCGAGAACTACGCTTCGTCTCGGTCGTGCTTGGACGAGCTGACGAAGGTAATGGAATGTAAGAGGCTCAAGGGACAGATGGTGTTGCCCGTGTTCTACAAAGTAGAGCCCCGGGATATTCGATGGCAGAGAGAGAGTTATGGCAAGGCATTGGCCAGGCACGAGGAGAGATTGGGAAAGGATTCTGAGAGGGTGAAGATATGGAGGGAAGCCCTAATTGAAGCTGCCAATTTGTCCGGTTGGCATTATGTCGATGGGTAATTTATATTATTCCCATTAGACCTGGTAAAAGAATTTGGAATTCTCTAATTTTATTGATACAAGATGGCATCGAGTAGTGCGTTAAGAGTAATGTTTTGGTCTGTCGAAGAGTGATTATTTACTTCGTTTTAGTTTTAGTTAGTTCAATGTATTGAATATTTCCATTTATCGGTGTTCTTTTTGCTGCTTTGCTTTGGCAGAGATGAGACCAAGATGATCAAGAGCATCGTCGAAGAGATCTCAACTATAGTAGGACGAGTGCCCTTGAGTGTTGCCAAGTATCCTGTTGGTGTAGGTTGCCGGGTAGAAGAAGTAACATCATTGTTAGGAATGGGCTTGAATGATGTTCGGATGATAGGAATATGGGGAACTGGAGGTATTGGGAAGACCACTATTGCTAAAGGTGTCTATAACAGTATTGCCAATCACTTTGATGGGTGCAGCTTTCTTGCAAATGTTAGAGAAACTTCCAGTGGACCTGACGGCCTATTTCATTTGCAGAAAACACTGTTGTCTGAGATAATATGGAAACAAAAGTTAGTGTTCTCCAGTGTGGACAGAGGTGCTGATATGATACGAGAGAGACTTTGCCGCAAGAAGATTCTGCTTGTGCTTGATGATGTAAATCATGGGAACCAGTTAAATGCATTAGCTAGAGAATGTGAATGGTTTGGAAAAGGGAGTAGGATCATCATTACCACAAGAGATAAACATGTACTAACTTCTCATGGGATGGATCATATATATGAAGTTGAACCATTAGATCGAGGTGAAGCTTTTGAACTTCTGAGTTCATATGCTTTTCCAAGAAACCAGATGGAAGACATAAGCAGGCATCACATAGATAATATTTTGGACTACGCTAATGGCCTTCCCTTGGCGATTGTGGTCTTGGGTCCCTTTTTATGTGGTAGAAGCGGAGGGGAATGGGAGTGCACATTAGAAAAACTTGCTGAAAGTCCTAATAAATATATAAACAGTGTTCTTAAGATAAGTTTTGATGCGCTGGAAGACAATGAGAAGGACATTTTTCTTGACATTGCTTGCTTCTTTAAGGGGAGAAAAAGGGATTATGTAACAAGAGTTCTTAATAGTTGTGGTTTAAAGGCATCAATTGGGATTCCAGTTCTAATAGAGAGATCATTAGTGACAATTGACAATGAGAGAAATGTACAAATGAATAACTTGATTCAGCTGATGGGGCAGGATATCGTTAAGCGTGAGTGTCCAGATGACCCTGGGAGACGTAGTAGATTATGGTGCTATGATGATGTTTTAGAAGTGCTGTCGAAGGATACGGTGAGAGCTTCTCATGAAACCATCGATAATCTTATCTTCTTCAATTTACATGCTATCACCTATTGCGGTTGGTTATTAGTGATTATTTTCTTTTCCTTGATAGGGAACCACTGCTGTTATGGCCATAGTGCTGGACTTGCGGACACGAAAAGAGCTATACATCAGTCCCAGTGCTTTCACACACATGAGGAGACTGAAAGTGCTCATACTTCTGTGTGCACAAATCAGCGGAGGTCCCGTATGTCTTCCTAATGATTTAAGGTGGCTTGAATGGCCTGAATGTCCTTTCTCCACTCTGAAGTTTGGTGCTGGTCCAAAGAAACTTGTTTGCTTTGATGTGCGTTATGGCCGGATTAAGGAATTTGGAGAGAACTTAAAGGTATGTCATAAATGCTTTAGTTGATGGTGTTCATTTTTGGCGCATACAAATTGAATTTATCAAAATCTTGTTCAGCTGTTCTTTTTAATTTGCAGCATTTTAGGAATTTGAAGTTTCTTACTTTTAGCCCCTATAAGTGGCTGATTTGTGTCCCTGTCCTTTAAGAGGCGCCAAATTTAGAGATATTGAACTTAAGTAAGTGGTCGAACCTCAAGGAGCTTCCAAGTTACTAATATTAATTTGAGTGGTTTACCAACTCCTCACGGGTTAGGTTACCATCTAGTGTTAGTTTTTCTAACTGTTATTTGATTCAGTTAATGACTTGTTTTTTTAATTGTTTCAAAATCACTTTCTGATTTAATAATTTGCTAACTTTTAATTTGCAGATGTTATCAACATGTTGAAGTTAGCAACTCTTACAAAATTTACCGATTTTTATTTGAGTCCATTTGTCAATGTTTATTTGTATGTAACTTAAACAGGTTGGAACGGTCCCCAAGCAAACGTGGTAAAAATATGTGAATAGTTGATACTTTTGAAACAATCAAATAAAAGTTAGTGACTCAAATAGGGGTGTGTAACTTAATCACCGCAAATGATGGTGATAGTAATGATGTCAGTAATATTCAACCGAAATGGTAATTTCATAAAAGAGTGCTGATGTTAACATGCTAGTAGGCTTTCCAAATTAACCTTGGTAAATTATTGAAAAAGTGGGTACTTCTTAAACAATGGTAATTAACTCAAATAAGAGTTGATAATTTTGGATGAGTTATTAACCTTTACCAGTTGGTAAGTTGCCACAAATGTCAATGAAATATCAGAATGGTTAGTACCTTTAAAACAATCAAATAAATATTGATAACTGACTCAATTATCCGTTGGTACTTTCATGTAAGAGTTCTTAAATTAGCTCTACATATAATTGTTGGTAAATCATTGGGTTAGTTGGTAATTTAGGAAATAGTAGGTAATTTAATATAGGAGTTAGTTCAATTCATCAATAACTTAAACAAATAAATATCGCTAAATTATAGAAACAACTTTAATTTTTACAAACAATCTAATAAACGTTGGTAAGTGGACTCAATTAGTAGTTGATAATTTTCTAGAAGAGATAGTGACTTAAACAAGTTGGTAAGCTGGCAAATAAGCATTCATAGATTATTAAAAGAATTGATCATTTCAAAAAACTACAAAAAACAATAGCACTGATTCAAATAAAAATTGGTTATTTTCTAAAAAAAAAATTGTAAATTTAAAAAATTGGTAACTCAAACAAAAATATGCAGTATGGAAAAAACGGTTGGTAATTCCAAAAATGAAATAAACATCGGAAAAAGAACTCAAACAAGAGTTGGCAGTTTTATAAAAGATAGTAAAATTAACATTTGGGTAAGCTCCACAGACAAATGTTGCTAAATCATTATAACCTTTAATAATTTCTAAACAATAAAATAAATGTTGGTTCACTTAAATAAGATTTAGGGATGGTTTGGTAAAATGGGGAATCGACTAGCAAGAACAAATTGAAACATTAATCATCAATGAGAAATCGAAGACAGAATATTAAGCACATGCACAAGTACTTATGTGGTGTCCCATGTCCGCCAATTGTGCATCCATCCTCAAAGAAAAATTGAGTTTTCAAAAGATTAAGTTCCTAAGGTCTCGTCGCATTTTGAAAAAATGTAAAATGAATTTGATCAGGGAATATGCTTTTGCGAGTTGTTGCTACCACTACAACTACAATGTCTTACCTTTCGGTTTGCTTGGCACTCATTTCTTGGACTTACCCTGCAACTAACCTCCATATCACCAAGCATGCTTTATTCAAATTTTGACGTTAAGTATATCATGTTAACAATTTAGTTTTTATTTTCCATCCAACACATGAGTATTCTCTTGAGGCTACTCCAGAAATTACTTGGTCTGTTCGGGACAATTGATAACAACACTCGACCAAATTAATCGATTACTAAAAGCATTTCAGACCTCCCAATTATATTTACGAGAAATCTCCCAAATTTGTCAATAACTTTTTGCATGTAGGATGGCCCATCATATTTTAGGAAAATACCTCAGACAAGTACTTGCATGGTGTATCCATAGAGAAATGCCTAGGTAAGTTAACAGATTGGTAACTTTTCACATGTTGGTAGCTCCGCAAAGTAAGTTATAATGTATGTATATTTCTGTAATTATATTCATATTCATATTATTTATAGGAGTATATAAAGTCACAAGGATCAATGGGATCTCTTTTATTTTTTGCTTCCCCAAAATGTCGTCAATAACTTATTTTGCAAAAGTTGTATTTATAGAGAAATGCCAAAGTAAGTTTATTTGATCTCTCACACGTTTCAATATCAAAATTTGAAATTTTTTAATCAGACAACAAATTTTTTATTGAAATCTTGAAATATCTTTTTCTTTCCTCGTGCAATAATATGTTTCTATGTCTTGTGTATTTTATCAATGATGTCTTTCAATTAAATATTTCTAACTTAGTGATTTTGCTCAATTTTTCAAGTATCAATTCGGTGCACACACTTAGCCCATGTGCATAGAGCACAATATTTATAAAAAGTCTTTTATATTTATTTCTTCCCATGCTTCGTATGAGACAAGCCTATCGTCTTTCAATTTTCTTGTCATGCTTGTCGGTCCCACGGACATCGGATTGGGTTAGGAGGAACAATTAAAAAAAGGCTTCTTCTATCTTAGTGAGGTGGAAAACCCCGCTATAATGAATAGGAAGAGGACGAAACTAGATAATCTAGGTCTCCCTTGGTCGAATTACTACTTTCGTAAGCCACTCCAATGACAACACTCTCTTGATCACTCACGAACCCTAGGAATCCACTAAAGGAGCACAGAAACACAGGGACAACATCTAAGAACAAAACTCCAATGAATAAATCAATTGTGTTTACAATGAGGGACCAAGAGGACATTTATATTTAGGAGTCTAGGATGCCTTTCAATAAACCTCCAAGTTAAAAAAGAAGAAGAAGAAGAAGAAGAAAAAGATAGGGATAAGTGTATTAAAAATCTTAAATCTTGTTTCGAAAATACAGTTGAATCTTAAAACTTTTAAAAAATGCAATCAAGTGCTTAACTTGTCAAGTTTGTGCAATTAAAACCTTCCATTGACTTTGTCCAACTTGACAACTGAAAAATACTTACAAGATTTAGGACTTGATTATATCGAAAGTTTTAGGATTCAATTGCACTTTCATGACAAGTTTTAGGACTTCCAATGTATTTATCCCTAAAAGATAACCTACCTAAGATACGAAATTTAGATAAGCACCAATATAATCAAAATTTTGATCAAGTTCAAAGTATTCCTAAAAATGTTATAAACAAACTTACAAATCAAGAAAATATATTATATCCCTACAATTGATATCACAAGAGAGGAACTTGAAATTTTCCAATACGGGTTCGAAGTACTTCCAATGCCAATCTCCCTCAATTGGGAGAAACTTGCCCTCAAGGCCAACTTCATGAAGCTCTTGGTCTTCATGATATAGTGATAGATCATCAGCACATTGAAAATTACATATTCTCCATGAAGCTTGCTTTTATAACTGCTTGATTTCCTTAGCTCTTTCTTCAGCATATCTTCTAAATTGACGCTTAGTGGGCAGTGGTGTGAGATCCAAAGGACTTAAAAAGATGCTTTCGATACACAACTTCAAATGGGCATTTTCCAGTAGTTTGACTCACCGAATTATTATCTGCAAATCCCATTGTTTAGAATGCTTTCCAATGAAACTCCTTCATAAATTGCCCAAAATTTTATTAACGGGCCCTGCTTGTCCATCAATTTGAGGATCGCTAGCAGAACTAAATAAGGTTGAGTCCCCATTTTTTCACCATCATGAACGCCAAAAGAGACTCATAAACTTGACATCACTATTAGGAGGGGCTTGTTTATGGAATACCATCTCAGTGCACAATTCACCAATATAAAACTCAATAACAAGTAAACCATCAAGGCTCCATGACAATCATTTACAACATTTTGACCATATAAATACCATTCCGTAATCCCCTTCCTACTAATAGCAACATTTCCATCCATAATGCACATGCGCATGCGAAAGTGAAAGTATTAGTTAAGTTTGTCTCAAATTATAAAGTTTAATTGATGTTCTTCACTTGTCCTATGAAAAAACTCACCATGTTTATCTTTTGAGAAATACGCCTCCAAATACAATTTTCAGATATAACATTTCAAATCTTATTCCTTAAACTCCGTTTCCTTTAATATTTTTTTCATTATTCAGAACGAAGAGCAATAATTTTAGAATTCATTGAGAATTTACCATACTGAGAATATCCAAATCGTTATGGAATAACAACTCATTAATAAAGGTGTCTCAAGAATAAACTAGTTCAAACTTAATCAAAAGAAGGTGCTAAAAGACTCATTATATATTTAACGGATGTGCACCATAGGGGATTTAAAATTTGCACATGAGATCACTAGATCAAGACGTCAAAGTCTATCGATGCATCTACATTTGTTATTTTGTATCCAAATGCAAGGTCTAAATGTGGTGGTTGCATTTATGATGATATGGTAAAGATTGAGTGCTTACACTTCACCATCGTATATGTAGCTCAAAAACAAAACACTACGCAAGATGGCTTGGACTCTATTATTTTATTTTTTTTGGTTATATTTATGACCATCTAGGCGTACAAAATATGTCTTCTTTTAAAAAATATCAACCAACCACCACTTCCCAATAAGTGATGAATAGAAGAGATTCCCGACTTTCCACCGCCTCTGTGTGATCTACAGGCTAGTGGTTGCAAATCTCTACATAGGATTCCTGATGTTAGCTTAAACGCATGTGATAAATTAGTTGGCAAAGGATTGACCGCAGCTCATGTGCTCCCACTTGAGGTTACACACTCTCTCTCTGAATTGCAAGTATCGTTTCTAAATATATATGTAGTGTAAATTACGAGCATTGGCGAATTTACAAGGATTACTTCCTAAACTCATATTTGAGAGGGTGTGCTCTACATACACTACATGATCAAGTGAATTCTGATCACATGTGGCTTGAATTATGATCAATTGATTTTTATTAAAAAATCAGAGCCAAAATTTTAAAATGAGTATATATCTCACTTTTTTTCTTTGATTGCTCAGAATGCCTATGCAAGTTGGTTTTATTGTTTTTGCAGGACTTTATAAGATTGAAGTTCATTAACTTGAGTGGATGCCAATCTCTGGTTCGTATGCCGGACCTATCTTGTACTCCAAATCTCGAGGAATTGCGTCTCTCCCGGTGCAAAAACTTGGAGTATGTCGATGATTCTAATGCATATCACCCTAAGTTACAGTTGTTGTATTTAGGTGAGTGCTCTAAATTGCAAAGATTCCCTGATATTCCGAATAAGAACAAAAGCTTGAGAGAAGTTTATCTAGAAAGGACTTCAATTGAAGAACTTCCTACATCCATAGAAAATCTTGTCTCTCTCCAGAAGATATATTTGTTTGAATGCAAGAAACTAGCAATCGTTCCATCTAGCATTTATAGGTTGCCAAATCTTCAATGTCTGCAACTTGAAGGCTGCTCCAAACTAATAAAGTTTCCAAAAAAGGAGGATTTGAGTGATCCCCGTACCAAGACAGGATTTCCGATGTTACAACTTTTAAACCTTGCAGAATGCAATTTATCAGAACTAGAGTTCCTGGAGAATTTTTCCTGTTTTCCCCATTTACAATCTCTGAATTTGTCGGGAAACAATTTTACTAACCTTCCTACATGCGAGAAACTATATCACTTGGATAGTTTGGATGTTTCTAATTGCCAACAACTACAAGAGATTCCCAAGATTCCAGGGAAATTGACAAAACTACTGGCAAGTAGTTGCAAATCTTTGAGTAGAATCCCCTCCAACATATGTAACGTTGAGATTGTTGAGTTGCATTCATGTCAAGAACTGGTCCGTAATGGATTCTCCGTGAATGATTGGGTCAAGCTTGAGGTTAGACTCTCTCTCTCTCTGATTAATATGGAGCGGTGTACATGTTTGCTGCACCTATTGCCTGTATATTGTGAAAGGCTGAAAATCCTAGATCGGTGGGCTAACTAAGAAACGCAAAAATATAAAAAGTGATTATATATATAAAGAAACGCAAACATATAGAAAGTGACTATGCATATTTATAGTGGAGGCAGCTATAAGGCAATGCAAAGGATATTCTCTCTAATTATTGAACTCTAGGTTGCTCTGAAATTGCAAACACCCAATGAAAAATTTTAACAATACTTATTCATCCAATTACAAAATTTTCAACACAGCATATCCTGTCTCCACCGATTAAGTACAGAAAGTCCTTGTGATGCTATTGCTAATTATAGCTGAACTTTAGGACTACCCAGTTAACTCATTGAATCTTCTCTTTTTATGCTAATTTTGAAAAACTATCTAACTATCTAGATTTATGACAGCATTTTCATCCCATGATGTATGGCCGAGTTATTCTACCCGGAAGAGAGATGCCAAAGTGGTTGCTCCCTAGTAAAGAGGGTTGTATATCTTTCGTGGCTTCAAAGGACTTGTATAAGAAGTTCCTAAGATTAGCTTTTTGTGTCGTATTCCGAGTAAAACAAGCAACAAAAAGTGTCAACTTTGAGCTTCTAGCTTTCGTTAATGGCAAAAGGACAATGAAAGACTCAAGGACTTTCAGTTCAGTGGATTCGGATCATGTTTGGCTTGAGTATCACGATGTAAAGCTCCTGTGGGAAGGAGATGCTTTGGGTCCAAATGACGCAAGTCGTTTCCAGTTTATCGTTACAGCATCGGGTGGTGGAATTGTGGAAAAGTATGGATTCCAACTAATATGCAAGACACTAGATAACTATAATGAGGTTTGGCTTCAAGACGATGAGTTGCTGAATCCAGCTTTACTTTACGAAATTTGGCATGAAGATAGTCAAAAAAGCACTGAGGAAGAAAGGTCAAGCGAAACTGAAGATTTACAAGGTAGTAAAACTAGCACAGTGAAGAATAGGTCAATTAATTTAGTCCACAAAGGGTCAAAAATGGCTGACGTCTCACTTCAGGTCTCTCTCTCTCTCTCTCTCTCTCTCTCTCTCTCTCAGGCGCATGTATTTGTGTTGATACAGTGTGTTGATACAGAGTGTATGTTTCATGCACTGTGTTGTATAAAACTAGCACAGAAGAATAGTTCAAGTAATGTCCACAAAGGGTTGAACCTAGCTGACATCTAAGTTCAGGTCTGTGTATGTGTGTTTTGCAAATCTTTGGAGAACATTGCTTTTTAGTCTTGGATCAAGAGGCTTGGAGGATATTGCACTTCCCTGGGAAGTCTAAGTCAATTAGTGAGACGGCAAAAAAGAAGAATGCAAAATAGAGGAGGTCACAGAGGAAGGGGGACGGACGAAAACTTCTCAAGTAAATGAACAATCAAGAAAGGAATTTTCAGGAAGAATTGACAAAGTTGGCAAAACTAATTAACTTGAAGCATCAATAAATGCAAAATATATCAACAACCAACTGTTGGCAACAGAGTTTTCGCAAAAAAGAAATAAATTTGTAAATATTCTTATTCTAGAAATAAATCAACAGAATTCTAGATGTGTTCTTGAGCAATGAAATTTTAAAATATTTCTTTAATAATTTAAAATTAAAAAAAAGGCACTTTAATTGTAAGCCAAAACAGAAGGGAGATTCCATTACAAATAACCTTAAATATGAGGAATTGTAAGATATTCTGAAGAAATCACTTCTAGCTCTCTAGAAGTAGAGAGTAGCAAATGTAGCAGAGAAAAGAAACAGTTAAGTCTCAAGAACAATTCTATACAAATAGCTTTCTCGCCTTTTTCATACCAAGTCAATGGCACAAAGGTGAATATTTGTACAAAATTGAGTAAAGCTATCGAGAGAGATTGGGACAATATTACAAAAGGAGTGTAATCATACAGAGGTTGATTATATTCCATTTAATGCTATGTCCTTACTTGGCGAACGGACTGATGGATTTTCTGTGTCGCTTCTGAAGTGCAGCAAGATATAATCAATTAAGTCTAATAGTTAATCTTTTTCCATTTCCCGCAGCAGAAGATATAATAAATTAAGTCCAATGGTTATCCTTTCTCCATTTCGCAGCAGCTGTTCTTGTTTAAAATTTATTTGCTATTGTAGGAGGTTCGGATGAAAGATGGAGCAAATGAAACAGTGGTGCTCATTGGCAACTCACATAGGAACAGCCCACATGTCTCTATTGAAGATCTTGTTGACAAACAAGTGGAGGACATGATGGACTTACTTGATTTAGAAGTCAGTGATGTACGAATAGTTGGAATTTGGGGGAAGCGTGGGGTCGGCAAGACAACTCTTGCCAAGGTCATTTACGAGCAAATCTCCCCTCGGTTCGACTGTTTTAGTTTCCTTGCAGATATTGCAGAAACAACAAAACAACTTGGAGGTGTTAGGATTTTGCAACGCAAGTTGATGTCTGATATCCTGAAGCAAGAATACGAGGTTGATCATGTTGCTAAAGGAATCAATTTTTTTAAAGAAATATTATTGAATATGAAAGTCTTAATTGTTCTTGATGATGTTGAGGTACGGTCGCATCTTCATGAAATTCTTGGAGAAAAGCTTGATTGGTTTGGTTATGGAAGTAGGATAATTGTCACAACTAGTATCATATCCATTCTTCCAAAGTTCATATCACGAGGGGCGGCTCATGCTTACAAAATCGACATGATGAATAATGATCAAGCTCTTGAGCTTTTCAGAAAGCAAGCACTGCGGAGAAATCTTCCAATCCCTGGCTTTGATGAAGTTGCAAAAGATATAAACAACTCTGTAAATGGGATCCCATTACTTATTGAAGTAATTGGTCCACTCTTGGACAGAAAATTAGTAGATATATGGATTGCAAGAAAGGAGTTAACTGTGCAATTTAGCCTAAGTATTCTAGAGATTTTGATGTTTAGTTATGAAGAATTGAGCAAAGAGCAAAGAGAGATATTTCTTGATATTGCATGCCTCCCTGCTGATGCGGATTATCGAATTGCTTCATTTATGTGGTATAATCCCCATTTTCCACCCTCTGATGGAATTGATGCACTCCGTGTCATGTCCCTGGTAAAAATTGGAGAAAATAATGAACTAGGGATGCACAGGCTGTTAAAGGAGTTTGGCCAAGAAATTATACAGGAGGAGGATGATCTAGATCCAGGAAGGCGAGGCAGGTTATGCAATTTGGAATTAGCCTGGAGTCCAGAGAAGGTGCAGGTACAGTATATTGTGTAATTCTATAGTGGCATGCGTGCCTTACCCTGTTCTTGAGCCTTGTAGTGTTGAGTGATTGTCCGATTTCTTTAACTTTGACTTATTTATCTCTTTTTCATTTTTCCCACCTATTGCTTTCTCTGTTATAGGGGACAGAACGCCTCAACTTTGTTGCTGAAGATTTTAAGAGCATGCCAAACATAAGATCTCTTATCTTGGATCATGCAAACGTTGATGGTGATTTTGCCAATGTTTTTCCGAATTTAAAGTGGCTCCGATGGCAAGGATGCACCAGAGATTTTAAAGCTACTAATTTCCATGTTGAGAAATTAGTGATTCTTGATCTTTCATGGAGCAAAGTCACTGAAGACTGGGGAGGTTGGAGAGAAATTAAGGTAGATTAAGCTTTGTTTATTATAGTAAAACTGTTTTCCTGGTGAGAAAGATTTCATCTGAAAGCTTTTCATGAAAACTGATTTAAGATACGATGCTTTCCAGCATTTGGCATGTATAGAACTGAATATTATTCTTGAAATACTTAAGGAAATAATTTGTTGCCTGACAACAATTAAAGGGTGTTTGGATGATGGTGGGAGTGGAATCTTAGGTTGAGTTAGTTAAGGGAAATTATTTTCTCGTTGTTGAAAGGGTAAGTCATTCTTCAAAATCTAAATGAGCATCTTTTTTTTACTATGAAAACAGTTTCCAATTGCTTCTTACCCTATGCCATGATTGGAAGATTAGTTTTCAAAAAACGTTTTTCTGCAAAACAAACAGAACCTTAGACTTTATTTGCTCCAGAGATTTGTTCACTGAATGAATTAATCTCTGTGATATTTTTGCAGATGCCACAGTTGAAAGTCTTGAATCTTACAGGTTGTGCTGACCTGTTAATAAGCCCCGACTTGTCCTCTTTCCCAGACTTGGAGATATTGATTCTAGAGCAATGTTCTCAACTAATAAAGTTAGATCCTTCCATCCGTCATCTAAAATGCTTAACTTCCTTAAATTTGAGGTTCTGCAATGAACTCAATATGTTGCCAATTGAATTGGGTCACCTGAGAGCTCTTGAGGAGCTCCTTATTGATGGGACTTCAGTACAAGAAATTCCTGTGTCGATGGGTTACATGGAGCAACTTAAGACATTTAGTGCTTCCAACTGTCTCCAATTAAGTCACCTGCCTGATTCACTTTCTGACTTGACGGCTCTTTCAGTACTGTTGCTAGAAAATGCAAAAATTACTCGAATCCCTGACTCAGCTGGAAAGCTGGTGAAAATTCAAGACTTGTCTCTAAAGGATTGTCGTTGGATAGAAAGCCTTCCGGATTCAATTCGCCATTTGGAAAGGTTAGAGCAGTTGGATATAACAGGGACAGGCCTATCTAAATTGCCCGATTCAATTACTTGCTTGAGGCATTTAAAAGTGTTGAAAATGGATTCTTGTTTCATTAGAGAATTGCCTAGAGAAATTGGAAATCTTGCCAACCTTGAAGAATTACATGCTTCCCACTGTAGGAGTTTGAAGGGAGCCATTCCCACTGCTCTTAATAGTCTAGATCGTCTGAGGATACTGAGATTGGGACATTCCAGTATTTCTGCCCTACCTTCGAAAATTATAAGTCTTTCTTGTCTTCAGACTCTTGATTTACTTCGGTGCAACAAGATTCAAGCACTGCCAGAGCTTCCCTCCAGTTTAACTAGTCTGCGTGTGAGTTCTGAAAGGATGAAGGCCTTGCCAGATCTTAAGGATTTGGTGAAGTTGGAGGAGATATGCCTGGGTGATACAGATCCTAAGGAGCTCATATGTGCCTCAACATGGAAGAAGCCAAGATATAGTTTGAGAGATCCCTTGGTTGTGTCTGTAGGACTTCCAAAACTGAAGATATTAGAGTTGTTTCATGCTAAAATCATTAGCCTTTCATTTAGGCATGATTCACTCTCATGTACACATCTTAAGAAACTAGTTCTATCTGGTATAAATCTTCAAAAAGTGTCAGAACTTCCCGCGTCATTGTCTGTTTTATCTATTCAACGTTGTTTTTCTTTGAAAGGATTGCCAGCGGTTGGCCATTTGAGGACACTATCAGAAATAAATCTCATCCAATCAGCAGTAGAAGAGATCAAGGGGCTTGAAGGACTAATTGCTCTGGAGGTCCTGAATATAGCGTACTGTGAAATACGAAATCTCAATGGGCTGGGCCAATTAAGAGCTTTACGAAGATTGATGTTGTCAGACTGTGATTCACTTGATAGATTACCGGATATATCAAACTTGAAGACTTTGAATGTCCTAGAAGTCCAAAGATGCAAGATTCGTGATATTGAAGGCCTCATAGAGTTAACCTCCTTAGAAGTGCTGCATGTTAGTGAATGCAAGGCAGAAAGCACACAGCAAGTACAGGATGCATTAAAGCTTGTCATGGCACGATCAATAAACTCTTGATGTTCTGTGCTCCTGGAGTGTTCATTCTATAATTCAGATAGCTCTTCAGACACAATCAAAAGCATACAGCTGTGGGGGGCAACATCATTGAAGTCCAAACTGAAATTGAGTTGGCAAACTGGCACCACAATTGCAGGAATTGCAATTTGAAATGTGGCACCAGAAGGCTTTCAAGTCCTCCATCTATCAAAAGTGAACCAAGTAAACAAGCACCCTTGCTCAACCTCACAGGTCATCAGATCCTTCATGTACCTTTTTGTCTCACCAATCCATCTTTTCATCTAATTTCTCTCTTTTGACTGGTGACTAAGTCAGTTCCTGTAAATTCAGAATCATCCAACAACAAAGAGATCTGGAAAATCAGAGGCTCTGCAAGGAATCTTCTTGTCTCAGAGGCATATCCAATTTTGAGATGCTAGACATGAACATAATGTAGCGGCACAGTTGGTATCTCTCGCATGGGAACGGACACCCTTGCAGCTGATTGTCTGGCATGTCATGTGCAGGAGATGTAGATACAGATACTACGTTTAGGGCAAGACATGCTCAGGCAAGTCAATAATACCAAATGATTTCTTCCTTGAGTTTATCATCATAAATAGTTGTTGATAGTACCCAAAATTTACGATTTGATTGACTGTTAGAAACTCTCCTCTTTTGCTCAAGCTCAGTGAGTAGTTATGAAAAGCACCTATTTTCCATGGTTCTGTTACTCATTACCTGTGAAGAAAGACTTATGAGCCTTGGATGATTGATGGAATGATGTTGTTTCTTAGGTTAATAGTAATCCGAGAGGCAACACTATTGAGATTATAGTCTCTAAACTAGCCTAGAATTCGTGAGTTGACTACATTTGGAGAACCAGAAGCCAAAGTTCAATCGTCCTGGTACTCACATTTGTATAGAGAACATTTCAATTGTGTTTTTGCTGATTAATTGCAAATGACACGCCCCAGATGATTGCCCCTCTACTCAAAATAAAGCATCCTCGCTGTAACTACCAAGAGGAACATTGATCTCAAAACACGGATGGCAGGGAGGGGTGCTAGACACCAAGGATCTAATAATGATTGTAAGTAGTTATTGATTTCCACATATTTCCTCATCT
Organism: Corymbia citriodora subsp. variegata; assembly: GCA_014858505.1. Classification (NCBI taxonomy): domain Eukaryota; kingdom Viridiplantae; phylum Streptophyta; class Magnoliopsida; order Myrtales; family Myrtaceae; genus Corymbia; species Corymbia citriodora. The sequence goes on along the minus strand of CM026417.1, from coordinate 15,548,679 downwards.
TGGTTTAGGATCACAAATGGGTTGTTTTAGGTATTGTTTGTTCAGTTTGAGCTTTTTGAGTTGGTATTGGACATCAGTGCACATATCTTTTGATCCTTGGTCTGCTTCGCGCCTTTAAAGCTAATATGGCTTAACCCAATCCAATCACTACTGAATGCCAGCTGCTTTTGGCAAATTCTTTTGTAATTCAACTTCACGAGTTAATGTGAATGGAGAGAGCGAATAGGAGAACAGGGAATTCCAGTATCCATGTTCAGCGAGGGAACCCTACATTGAGCCTGTGAGAAAGGTGTTCTATGAAAGGAAGAGCTCGTCGGGTTAAGTTCGGCTTGTGGCTAAGTGACAGGGAATTCAGAACAGACAATGTGAATGAAAGTTGGTGACCGGAAAGATCTCCCTGGTTTGTTCTGGGGGGACAAGAATAAGCATGTAATAATCAGCAGCTTCTCGCTTGTTATCAGGGAAGAAGCTTCGGCATTTGCAGCAGCCTATGAACATATGCTGGAACCCGTGTTGCTGGTCAATGTTTTATGTAAAACCATGTGGAGATGGATCTGTCGTGTAGGTTTTCACTGGGCAATGGTGGGGTGAGCATCAACCCTGGACCGGCCCGACAAAGTTGGTCCTGGTCCTGTTCCTGTTCCTTGGGAGATTGGTTGGTCCCTGATCTTGGGGCTTTAAGGCTGGTCCAACCTGAACCAATCTTGTAGTTTTGTTCTTTTTCCAAACCCTAGGTATATAAGTGCCCCCCATCTTCTTCCGTTGTTTTCCTCTCTCAAAGTCTCACTCTCACCCTCTTCCTCGATTTCATGTCATCGCTAAAATCTTTCATTTTCATCTCTTAGGACAGTTTCTGTGTCTTCCCTTTACTCATTTGAACTCAGCAATAGATTCTCTTCCCCTTCCTTTTGTGCTTCTGCCTCTAGTGATCGAATCAGTTGTATCTTTGTTGTTATAGGTGTGTTCTCAATTCTATTCACTATTTCATTTTTTTTCCCGATTCTTTTTATTTTTTTGGTCAGAAAAACCGTACTTCATTAGCTAACTTAAGGAGTTCGAGTACAGAAGATTTGATTTAGAAACAAGTAAGGCCCATAGGGCTTTAGGAGGTCTAGAAAGCCAATTACGAGGTAGGGATCGATTTCTTTGGACTTTAGCAATCCAATTCGCTACTTTATTGGGCTCTCTGCTACAGTGGACCAATCTCAAATTTGGAAGGCCCGTAATTAGAACCTTTGCCTCATTGATAAGGACATCAACGTCCCACGTGAAATGATCTGTTCCTGGAAGTGTCTTCACAGGAGTTAAGTTGTCTGGCTCAACCACAAGACTCCCACTCGTGTGCGTCTTGCTTAAAATTCTCAGCGTTTCAACTAGCACTAGAGCCTCCATCTGCGCAACCAAGCTCGACCTTACCTCCATTGCAAATCCATCAATTAACTCTCCATGGCAATTTCGGCCTGCACAACTGATGGCCCCGATGGTCGATCCCTCAACGAAGGAAGCATCAATGTTAAATTTGAGGGTCCCTTTGCTGGGTTCTATCCAGATCTGAGGTAAGCTATCTTTGGCTACTTGTGATTTGCTCTTGATTTTGGCCCATTGAACAAAGCATTGATAACCAGCCATGGCAAAACTAACAAGCCACTGTGGATAGGGAGCTTTCTTGCGGAAAATGAAGCTATTCCTTTCTTTCAATATACGCTAAAGAACAGTGGTAACGAGGTCAAAGCTCAACGAGGTATGTTGAAAATTCAGGATCCAATTTTCGATTCGAGCGAGACCAATGGGTGAGATAGTGATTTGCAACACAGGGTTTGACCGAACACTACACGTCCAGGGACATAATAAAAAGAGGTGCTCCATGGTTTCCGGGTTTTGCTTGCACAGATGACAGATATTATCTTCACAAATTCCTCTTCTAGCCAGGTTTTCCTTAGTTGGTAAACCATTTTGACAGATTCCCCATAAGAAAAAATCTTTGGGCTTGTATTTGCCCCCTAGATTTTTGTCCATAGCGCACGAGAGATCTGGACTGATGTAGAGGCTGGAATTGTCGATTTCAATTCAACATCTTCCCTAATTTTGCTATAAGCTATTCATTCCAAATAGATGTCCCTGGGATCGTTAACTCAGAAACTTTCTTTGGCTCATCCCTGTTTGTTGGTCCTCCAATTACTCCCCTGGGAGCCTTTCGCTTCTCTAATATTAATTTTTTCCCCATTCCCTACTGCCCAACGCACTGAAGAACGAATTGCTTCTCTTCCTGCAAGAATACTTTGCCAACCCATGAAGGTCGATTGCCCTTCCCAGCTGTCCAGAAATCACAGTGGAGAAAGTAAAGGCCTTTTAATATTTGGCACCATAAACAAGAAAGGGATTGGATTATACGCTATGCTTCTTTACCCAACATCGCCTCATTAAAAGAAATCAAATCTCGAAATCCCAATCTTCCATTGTCTTTCCTGTTTTTAAGAATTTCCCAACATTTCCAGTGCAAATCTGATTTTTGTTTGTTGGTTCTCCACCATAAATCTACTATCCTCTTTTCAATGCTCCTACATGTCAAAACAGGAATTTTAAAGATTGACATAGCATGTTGTGATAAGGCTTGCACAACTACTTTAATAAGAACTTCTTTCCTTGCTCTTGACATCAGCTTCTCCTTCTACCTTTCTAACTTTGTGTTGACTTTTGCTAGTATCCAAGCAAACTTTTGTTTTTAAGTTTCGCCCCAATCAGACGAGATACCCAAATACGTCCCACTTTTCTCAATTTCCGGAACACGCAACATGGTTAACATATTCTCCCATTACCTGTGAGGGCAATTTTTGCTATAGAGCATTCCAGACTTATTTAGATTTATAGCTTGACTAGAAGCATAGCAGTAATGATTCAAGACCTTAGCCACATTCTTGCATTCTTCAACAGTGCCGTCCAAAAAGAAGATTGAGTCATTCGCAAATAGAAGATGAGTAAGGGTGGGACAAGACCTATTCATCTCGATGCCTTTAATGCTTCCATTCTCTATAGCCTGTTTCATTCAAACCAAAAACACATTTGTCACTAAAATGAAAAGGTATGGAGAGAGTGGGTCACTTTGTCGAATTCCTCTTGTAGGCTGGAAGTAAGGCAGGGAATCCCCAATGAATTTGATACTGAATGAAACGGTAATGACACATTGCATCACCCAGTTTATCCATTTGGAATGAAAGCCCATCCTTAACATGCAAGATCTCAGAAAATCCCATTCTATTCCATCATACGCCTTTTGCATATCTAATTTCAGCACGGCCTTAGACTTTCTTCTCCTATTCCAAATTCGGAGTTGATGTAACACCTCTTGGACAATTATGATATTGTCTTGGATTTGTGTACCACTTACAAATGCACTTTGCTCAGGCGATATAAGCTTAGCAAGCCATGGTTTCAGACGATTAGCCAAAATTTTTGAGATGATTTTATAAGAGAAATTACAAAAGCTAATGGGGTGATATTATTCTAGCTTCTCAGGATTTGATACTTTGGGAACTAATGTGAGTTGTTTCCTGTTCAATTCAGGATTTAGAATCCCTATTTCGAAGAAGCTCTTTACCTCCTAGAAAACCGAAGCCTGTATATCCTCCCAATTATGGTGGTAAAACATTCCATTTAAACCATTAGGGCTAGGAGCTTTTGTGGGCCCTAGCTGGTGTGCAGCTGCGTCTACTTCCATCAATGTTACGTCACCAAGCAGGGTTTGGTTAATCTCTTCTCCTACCAGAATAGGGTATTGATCTCCAACTGGCTTAAAATGGTGATATCCCATCAAGGTATATAGCTCTTGGAAGTATTGGATAGTTTGTTGTTTCAGTTGCTCCTCCTCTTGAGTTTCTCAACATTGAGATTCTATTTCTTTGTCTTCTCTTAATAGTGGTGGCGTGAAAGTATTTTGTTTTTCTATCACCCCATTTCAGCCATTTGACTCTAGAACGCATTCTCTAATACATTTCTTCTTGTCTCCACCTTTTTCTCAATCTCCCTATTTAGTTGTTGCATAGTTTCTTTATCAAACGCAGTTGTGAGAGAGTTCATTGGGCCCCGTAGCTCACTTTTCAGCAATAAAATATCCTCCTGAGCATTAGAAATTTTTTTGCTCCAAACTACTAACCATAGTTAGATTTTTCGACGAGTCCATACTCCCCAAATTCCAGACTTTTTTAACAATTAATCCATATTCTACATCACCAATCCAAAAGGCTTCAAACCTAAAGCTCTTGTTCCTTCTTGCTAGTCTATGACAGATGAATAGTAAGATAAGGCTGTGATCTGAACCCACTGCTAGTAAGGCAAAAGCTTCTACATTGGGAAATAAGACTCCATTTCATAGAGCACATGACTCTCTCCAATCTTGCTTCAACAAAGGCGTTCCCTTCTCTATTGTTGGCCCACGTAAAAGCGCAACCCTTGCTTTCCAAGTCCATCAAGGCATAGGAGTTTATGAATTCCTAGAACGAATTAAGTCGATAGTGGTCAGCCATATGCCGTCCTACCTTCTTCCAATGGTATAAGACCTCATTGAAATCCCCCATACAAACCCATGGAAGGAGATTGGAATGGTTGATTTCTCATAATTCTTTGCACAGCCCTATTTGATCTTGGAAAGTACATGGAGCGTGCACAAACATAACTCTCATTAGCTGATAGCTTTCCTCAGACTTGCAAACAATATTTATGAATTGCCGTGAATAGAATTTCATTGCAACAGAATTATCTTCATTCCAAAAAAAAAAGGCCAATCCCCCAGCTATGTGTTACGGATTCAAGGTTTCCATGATCAAGGAAGAACGACCAAAACGCCCCTGTAAGGATCCAAGTGTTTCCAAAACATTCTCAAGGACGGGCAATACTGTAATTGTGCTGTGGTCTAGAATTTTCTCGACATAAATGCTGGTAGATAGTAGGTGGGGTGGTACGATCTTGTCTGTCGGATTGAAACTCGATCGATTGTTGTAATCCGAGGGCCTCAAGTGTAAGAAGGGGTACCCTTCCCGTCATTTGCAACCATCCAACCATGTAGCAATCTAAGTTTCATTCTCTCTTTCAGAGCTTTTCTGTCTAGAATTTCTTTTTCTACGATCTGGGTGAGTTGAGTAATTGATCAATCCGAAGAAAACTTGGCTTAGGCGTCAATGATCCCAAGCGATCCAAAATAGTTTAAGTCGCCATACGGTCACGATCCCAAATGATCGGTCCATGACAAGTGGTATCAGAGCAAAGAAAAGAGATTCGAGGAGCACCAACTGTCCAAAAGAATGTCGAGCCAAGAAGCTATTGTGGATGGAGAGGTCGCTCAAGTCAGAGAGACTTGCGGCTGAAGCAAAAAAAGAGGAACCTCGTTGGAAGCCGTTCCGCACTCGATAAGAAGTTCGCAAGGATGCGAAGTGCCATGCCCGAACTCATAGACGGACTTGATGATGTTCAAGACCGGATCTTGAAGGTTGAAGGCACTCTTCGCAAGAACTTCACGAATGCCATCAATGATGCGATGGTCCCTCTCCAAGCCAAGGATGATGCTCTCGAAACATCGATTGAAGACTTGAGGGAATGAGTCCAGGCTATGGAAGAGGAGAACCCTTGACAGGATGAGGTCATAGCCATGAAGGTGGAGATCCAAGAGCTCAAGATGGTGCTCGCACTATGCAAGCTGAGCATCGCGAATGGAGCGGTGCCCAAGATAGAGGTGTTGAAGCCCAAAGAATTCAAAGGCGATCGATCCACCAAAGAGGTGAACAACTTCGTATAGAGCATGGAACAGTACTTTGGAGCTGCCAACATCCAACACGAGGGTGTCAAGGTACGAATTGCTGCTATGTTCCTTATTGATACCGCAATACTTTGGTGGCGTAATAGGTGTGATGAGACCAAGCGCGGTGCCCATCCCATGGAAATGTGAGATGACTTTGTGAAGGAGTTTCGGGAGTACTTCTTCCCCGAGTTTGCTCAACAAGAAACTCGTAGCAAGCTCCATCGCCTCAAGCAATGAGGTACAGTCTGATGTACAGTTCGAGAGTACATGAAGGAATTTACTGAACTCAAGCTCCAAATCAACAACCTTGGAGAAGAAGCTTTCAGAGCGTTCTTAGATGGACTCAAGCCATGAGCAAGATAAGAGCTAATGCATCGGGACTTGAGAAGTCTCTTGAGGGCTCTAACTGTGGCCAAATCGCTCATCGACCTCACCAAGTTCGATCCAATAAAGCATTGACCAAGGGATTGGAGGTTGGATTGATCCTCCGAGGATGAAGGTGGAGATAACCCCTGTGGCCCCAAGGATCAAGGTGGCCGAATGAAGGCATGGGGAGAAAGCTCGTCCAAGCAACCCGTCCAAGGAAACCGACCGCAAGCCAACTACACAAGTAAGTACAATCAACCTCCGCCCGCTCCTTGCTTCATTTGCAAAGGAAATCATTGGACGCAAAAGTGTCCACAAAAGCACCAAGTTAATGCCATCCTCTCCATGGAAGAAGAGGAACAACCCAAGGAGGAGAAGCACCAAGTCCGACTTGGTGGGATGATGCTCGACTCCGTGCAATCCCAACCACCGCCCAAGAAGAAGGAGCAAATGGATATGTACTTCGTCGAGATTGAGGTATGTGATATTACCTTTTATGCCTTGGTTGATACGGGTGCTTCCAATGTACTCATGGCAACCGAGGTAGCAAAGAAGCTAGGGTTGGACGTGATACCAAATGGGAGACGATTCAAGACCATCAATTCGGAAGACCTCGCAAGTGGAGGCATAACTCCAGAGGTGGAAATCCAAATTGGCGGATGGAAAGGCAAGCTCCCATTCGAAGTAGTCCCGCTCGACGACTACGACCTCATCCTGGGAATGCAATTCTTCAATTGAGTGAGAGCTATGATCGACATGGGATCCAAGTTTATCATGGTGCTCGATCCGAAGTATCTATCCATGGTACCGATGCTCAAAGGGGTGATGAACACCAAGACCATTGCTGCAATTCATCTCCTTGACAAGAGTTTGAAGGTGTCCAAGCGAATGGCCAATCAACAACCGAAGACCCAACCATTGGAAAAGCCGAAGGTAGAGTTGGGACCTCTTGCACCAACTCACGACATGCCGATTGAAGCCTTCTTCCCTGAAGTGGAATACGCGCTATGTGCCATGCTCGAGTTTAAGAAATGATCGTGCATCCAGCCGATCATGGAGCCACCCAACCGATCGTTCGAGAAGCCGCTCGAGGTACCGTTCGAGTTAGTGAGGGCCAAGCGGAATAGGAAGAAGCGTAAAAGAGCTTGTGCCAAGAAGAACTCTCTCCATGCTGTGAGTGCCGAGGACATCGCTCGAATGAGTGTGGGAAAATGTCACGGATTTGAGGTTTCCGTGATCAATGGAGCGTTCATGATTGAGGAAGAACGATCAAAATGCCCCTAGGAAGATCCAAGTGCTTCCGAAACATTCTCAAGGATGGGTAATACTGTAATTGTGCCGTGGTCTAGAATTTTCTCGGCATAAATGCCAATAGATGGTAGGTCGGATGGTTTGATCTCGTCCGCCAGATCGAAACTTGATCAATTGTTGTAATCTGAGGGCCTCAAGTGTAAGAAGGGGTGCTCTCCCCCTCATTTACAACCATCCAACCATTTAGCAATCTAAGTTCCATTCTTTCTTTTAGAGTTTCTCTCTCTAGACTTTCTCTCTCTATAATCCGGGTGAGTTGAGTAATCGATCGATTCGAAGAAGGCTTAGCTTAGGCGTCAAAGATCCCAAGTAATCCAAAATAGTTTAAGTCGCCGCACGGTCACAATCCCAAACGATCGGCCCATGACATATGCCTACTAAATCTACTGGAAAGCTGTGTTTGAATTGAAAACACCTTTTTATCCTTTGAGCCACTTTTTCTTTGTTTTTAGTCTCCATGAGGAAAAGGATGTTGGGCTTTGCTTGAGTCACGTTGACTACAAATTTCTGAAGAAGTGTGAGATTTAGCGGAATTTGGCCAATTTTCTTCTAAGAAATTGCAATCGAGAAAGTGCAATGTCATTTTCTTTTTAGGGAAAATATCATTAAAAACCCCAAACTATATTACTTGATACATATTATCTTGAAATTTTTTTATGCCATCAAGAATTCCAAACTATGTCACTTAAGACAATTTTACCCTAAACTTTTTTTATACCAACAAAAACCCCAAACTATATTACTTGGGAGAAATTTACCATAAATTTTTTCTTATGCCATAAAAAATCCCAAATTATGCCATTTGTGACACATTTACTCCAAACTCTTTAGTTGAAGAGCATTTTTGTCTTTTTCTTTCTTTCTCCTTTCTTGGTTGGTAGAGGAAGCCAGCGAGGGCAACCCTTGCCGGTGGTGGAGTCGGGCGAGGGAGGCCCTCGTCGGCGTTAGCCCTCCCCCATCACCTGAGTCGATCTAGGTGAGGGACACTCTCGCCGGATCTAATAGAGGCAACCCTCCCTAGTGTCAGGCGAGGGCAGCCCTCGCCCTGGGCAGGCGAGGTGGCCCTTGCCCAAGTCAGCGAGGGTCGCCCCCGCCAAATTCGGCAAGGGCTACCCTCCTCAACGTTGGGTGAGGGCCGCCCGACACTAGGGAGGGCTGCCCTCGCCCGACTCCATCGCCGATGAGGGTGGCCCTCGCCGACTTCCCTCTGTCGACCATGGCGGAGCGAAGTGAGGAGAAAAAAAAAAGAAAAGGAAAAAGACGAAAAGGCCCTTCAGCCAAAGAGTGTGGGATAAATGTGTCTCAAGTGACATAGTTTGGGGTTTTTTGTGGCACGAGAAAAAATTCAAAGTAAATTTGTCCAAAGTGATATAGTTTGGGATTTTTGGTGGTACAAAAAAAGTTTAGGATAAAATTGTTCCAAGTGACATAGTTTGGGGTTTTTGATAGCACAAAAAAAAAGTTCAGGGTAGAATTGTTTCAAGTGGTATAGTTTGAGATTTTTGGTGGTATTTTCCCTTCTTTTAACTCCCCCGTCTATTTTGACCAATCAATTAATTGTAGAAGTAATGGAAAAAGAGGATTGAATGCTAAATTCAAAAGAACATCACATCATGGGATTTGTTTTGGACAAAGACATTGTTCCAAGAATGAATACTAATGTCTGTTTTATCGAGGAGCAAATTGTTCCAAAGAAATGTCTCCACCTTCTGCCAACAGTCTTTCTTCGGAACTTTTTCCATCTCTTTTTCTTTGTAGCTACGGTCGCGAGGCCACTGTCCCAGTCGCAGACCAAAAATTTGGAAACGGTTTCTCCAGATGATCCGAGGTATTATTTTCGTCTATTCATTTATTGGCTGTCGCCCAGCCTTGAAGGCTGTAAAAATAGTGTTGCTCCTTCAAAATTTGTTGAATACAAGAAAGTTTTTCTAGATAGGTAAATCGTAAACCCCTAAATTATTCAAAAATTGTCGGTGATGGACACTCACCTAGGCTCCTGAGCCTGTCTTTGAGATCGACCTCGCCCATCTAACCTCACCGAAGTGATGCACTCGAGGAGGGCTAATTCTTTTTCTTTTTGTCATCGGAAAGGAATTTTATTTATTACGCAGGAAAACCATATAAGCCCACAACAGGAGCTTAGGGCTTGAGGAAATAAAAATACCAGTCGGCAACCGCAACACGCAGTACACAATATTTGAAAGATAAAAACATAATAAGTAAGAGTCCAAGATGCTTGAAAGACAGAAACATGTGGAGTTCGAATAGCAGTAGGTCGTCTCCATGTACTGCAGAGGAGACCTGCACCTGGCGAGCAAAGCCGTGGCTTCCTGTTTGAACTCGGTAAAAACCAACAATTCCTTTAGAGGTCCCATTGGGTCGATCTTGAGCTACAAAATAGCTCGTAAAGCCTAGATTGTGAGAGATGTACCCAAATCCAGACACTTCCAACGAGGGCTAATTCACTTTCGCTTAGGATGCACGATGGTTGTTGCATTGGAGACTTCACTTGTTGCAGTTAATTTTTTCCTAGTTAAAATTAACCTTGCTTAAAAAAAGTTGTAATTGATCTCGGGGGAGATGGCAATAAATTTCAAAATGTTAGGACATTACAGACATATATGTATTTAGGAGGAAAATCGTGACATCTGATTTAAAGGGGGCAAAATATGACAATGATACATTAGTGGCTGATAGCGTGGTATTCCCTAATGCTCAGTAGCGGTTCAGACACTATTTTACTTTGAAGTTGACGTTTCCCCATGTATTGCGTGGATTACTGTAATACAAGAGTATAATTAAAATTAGGGATGATCAGTTCCAATTCGGTCTAATCCTTCCTAGGATTGAGAATGGAACCAGAAGGATCATTTCTCACTTAAATTGTGGACCAGTCCGATCCAATTTTCAAGTGGTCCAATAAAATTGATGTGGGGAAATCAATATGGATCACAATCCACAACCGTGAGAGAGATATTCTCCTCTTTCCTCTCTTTTCTTTAGCCATCGCCATTTTTGTTTCCTCTCTCTCTCCCCACAGGACCGTCGTTGTTTGCTCCGGCGTTCGTCAGCCCAAGCCCGCTTCTTCTTCCTCTCTACTCTTGCTTTACCCGCCTCCTCACCTGCCTCCTCTCTCAGATCGCTCACTCCTCCACCCCAAACTCCAACGGACCCTTCATAAATTTGACTCGAGTCTCCGTCCAAACACCATCTCGGCTTTAGCAGATTGACTCGTAGCAAGTTTTCAACAGATGAAAGCAAAGGGACAGGTTGAAAAAGTGAGCGAAACCGAGGGGAATTGAACGAGCCACACAAGTACCTGAGCTCGAGCTACTCAAATCCAAAGCCGAGTGAAAATTGATTATGACTTAAATCCAAGTCGTCTTCTACCAAGCTGAGAGGCAGATCTCAGGGGCGAGAGATCGAGCGAGGCTGAGAGGTATTTTAGGATTTCTAACTTCTATGAAAGAGGTGTAGAGGAGCATGACTTGTGAGAGAGAGGGAAAGAGGGGCGGTCCGGTTTGATTCGTGAGAGAGGAGATAGGAAAGCAAGGAAAGGAAAGAGAATCGTGAGATTTATAAAAATAAATAAATTAATCGGCCCAATTCCTCTTTAGAAATGGGAACTAAAAATTACCGATTTCATTTTTATGGAACCGGAAATCGTACCGTCACCCATAGGAATCGCCTAGAACTAGCCGGTTTGGTCCGGTCCAAGCGGTTCTTGATTTGATTAGTTTGATATGTTCACCCCTAATTAAAATGGAGCATAAAACTTTGTAGCATAATCACAATATCATATTAACTTGTTATTAGTTATAAAAGATGCCCATAAAATTAAATTGTCAAAGTAAAAAGTAGCTAATTAGTATAACAATAGTAATAATTCACAAATGTGGCATAAAATATCATATATCATAGATATTATGCTACCTTGGAAATGCACACAAATAAACAATGAAAACTTATGTCTTCTTGCAACGAGAAGGGGCCAATTCTAGCGGTCTACAATTGCGGGTGGCACACCTAAAAGTAACAATTGTGGCAGATTTTGTTATAATATGTTTATAAAGATATGGATACATTGTTTGGTAATATAGAAACATGAGAGGTGACTGGATTTTAGATTCAAAATTGGTGGGAGGGGTTACCCTAGTGGTCATTCTTTTGGGAAGAGAAAGGTGGGACCATCTTTTCAAGGAGGGCTAGGGTGGAGACGCGTGTGAGTAGACAGGGTTTTGCAATTTGAGCACAACATACATATAGCACACATAGTTGTCGCAACCTTCTTGAAACGGATTGAGTTCAGCTAATGGATTAATAAGCCTAGACTTAGCTCAATCTCTCCTAACTCAATCTCTTGTTTCGGGTTGGGTTCAGCTAATGGATTAATAAGCCTAGACTTAGCTCAATCTCTCCTAAAATTTAGAATGCAAAAGATTTTTATCTAGAGTCACCACTAATCGATTTGTGGGGGGTTGATTATAAACTCAAATAAGGTAACTTTTACAAACAGGAGAGATTGTGAGTTCAAATACTTGGTTACTCTATATTACTCTAATGCCCTTTCGATATTGTTTCTCTTTTATGTCAGAAAAATGTGCTGTAGAAAGTTTGGATTGATTTTAACCTATTTCTAATATGCAAGGTGATCAGGAGGTGCTTGTAACATCTTGAGAATCGACCCCATTTTGGGATTTATAAAATGACAATATTAGTCGAATGCCTGGTTAGTACAGATATTCCAAATTGTTTCTTCTTGGGATAACGAATTACAGAGAGGCGTCGATAGGAAACGATACGTGTACTACTCGCAATTTTGATCAGGAACGAACCTTTCAACAATGAGGATTTAGGCGGGAACGATATCCTCTAAGTACTAGACTATTAAGGAATTAGAAATAAATCGATTCGGCAGAAGTACGAAATCGAATTGCGGGTGATTTCCGCATAACTTTGATACAAACTACGAATGACGTTAAACCGAATCCTTTTCATCTAGTACTCGGGATTATCAGTTGAGCCCTTGGGATCACACGACAATCGAGGGACGTCCCTGACTTGAGAATTGACGTTAATGGGGATCAAAGAATGGTTAACCACAGGTCAAATGTGAGGAAAGTCGTAAAGGGGCACCCGATAATCCCAATTGTACTACGGTCGCAATCGACTCAATTTAGCCCCGATTTTTAATCCGATTTGGGAACTGACTTCTCAGTGATATCAGGACTAAATATTTGTATGTCGCCTCATTTATTTTGGGATTTTCTGTTGGACACTAAAGTGTCGGAAAAATGAAAAATTGGACTGGGTTTCGAGCTTGCGGGTGGGCCGACCCAAGACCGGCGGCCCAATGGGCCTTGCACCCATTCAGCCCAACCCAAAGGGGGCCCAAGCTGGCTCAAGTTCCTCTCCCTCCTCAACTCATGGGATTCTCTCTTTTGGCCCTTTCCTTTTGTGCCCAAGTGGGCATTGTTTTTGATTGTTTATTGTTTGTTTTTTATTTGTCCTTCCAGCAAGTGGCAAGCCCACTTGCCTTGGTTTCTCCTTCAAGTTTTCAGCAGCCTTCTCTCTCCTCCTTTCTCCCCAAATTCGTCCAGCATAGCAGCCTCTCTCTCTCTCTCCCTTTTTCTGTCACGCCCCAATCCTTGAGCACGCGGCAACCCCTGTTTCACTTGCGGTCATTTGATTTGCGACTCCCTAGGATCCGTCGCCGACCGTTATTTTTATCTTTTAATTAAACGCATGCGGAACCGAAACACAATACCCCAGTCAATTACAAAAGTAGGGATAGCAGGAAAACCTAACAAGACCACATCAAAAGTATCGCTTTATTAATTAACTGATTAAACCTAGGAAGTTCACAAGTACAAGCCCTTACCACGAGTATCTTCCTATCGAGCCAATGAAATCAACACGCCAAGGTTAATCTACTCCCTTAAAAAATGGCCACAAGCCGTAACATGTGTCGATCCTCCATCTTACGGACCTGAAAATGGTTATTCAATAACCAGTGAGATAAAATCTCATTAAGTCAAAACCCTAAGCCTCGGCTAAGAATTTCGTTCGCCTCGAGGGTAGTCTAACATGCAACCTAGTTCCGACAAACAACACATACTACACCTCAAGAGCATTATCAGATGACAATTCAATAAGCAGATGCAAACAAAGGCGACCCTACCTAGCCTTGGCACACGCAACCTACAGAAACTATCAATCACCTCATAACAACAATAAGAAGCATGCAAATAATCATAACATAGCACAACTTTCTCATATCTCAATGCCCACACGTGCTCTGATTATTACGACCCTCTAGGCCATGGCACAACCTTATGGTTAGCGGTCAACTGGTCGTAGACCAGGCATCGTCCTCTACCTCGAGGCACAGCGACGTTATGGGCTATCCCCCACCGACGGCATTCCGGAAGGAGCATAGGGCTCGTCCCACTACCCTAGCCCCGCATCTGACCACTATTAGGCGACCCAATGGTCACGGCACAACCTCAATGGGGATTGGCAGTCATCCGATTCAACCGGGCTATCAACTTTAATCTGACCATGCAACACATCAGCAAACAGTTCATTCTTGTCTTTGCTTTTGCTTGGTCGTGAATGCAACATAATTCATGCTCATGCGACATGCTATTGCAGTTGACACACGTATAATGAAATGTAGTAGTGTCCAGCAGTCACGTAAAACAACAACATTTCAACCATTCACGAAAGTTGCAATAATCAGCAGTTCAAATCATAGTCTGTCAATCAATTTCAATCAATTAACATCACAGTACTTGCATACTTTTCCAAAATCATCACGTACCTCAAAAGTTATGGGTACCCAACCACGCGTCTCAATATTCAATAATAAATAAGCACATGACCTCACGACTACGACAATCAACTATTCTCATCAATACTCAATTATCCCAAAATAAGTATAAACTATAATTCTACTCAAAAATACTCATTTAAGAAGTATGCTATAGTCGATTGTTCCCATAAAATAATTTACTCCCACAAAATACTTATAATTATTTTCCAATCCCATAATTAATTATCTAACCCAAATAATTTCATTTAATAAAATAATTCTTTAATAAATCAATGTCATTTGATAACGTAGTACATAAATGCTATTGACATTAGAAAATTAGACCATAGTAATTTTCCCACAAAATTACTCAATTAAAATCATTTCACATAAATAATCACAATTAATTATTTTGTCCAAAAATAATTAATTTCATAAATGAATAGTAATAACAATATTGATAATAATAATAATAATTCGAAATTATAAATTGATTTAATTAATTAATAATTCCGAAAATAATAAATTATTATTTATTCTAATAATAATAATAATATTTATTAATACTAACCATGATTAACACTAAGCAAAACTTAATCAAATAGTATTAAACACTAATAATCATCATCCAAAGCACTAATTCATAATTAAATTAATTAAACTACTTCTAAGCAAGATTAACCCCTAATTAAGGGATTAGAAAATTGACTTACAGTTTAGCGATTCCTACGACACGGGCGTGACGGCGGCGACGAGGGGAACGCCCGAGAACTTTCGGCGCGTCGAGATGAGGCGGCCCAGGACCGGATCTCGGCCGAGGGCGACTGTCCACACGGCGAAAAGCTGGCACACGGAGGAACCGGTGTTGTGACGGCACAGGGCTGGCTGGTGGGTGGTCTAGCAACTCCAATCGGCAGCTAGCAACTCTAGCGACCAGGCGGCGGCTCCGACGAAGGGAAAACAGAACTGAGAGAGAGCTAAGTGGTTGGGCGGACGACGAGTGATAGCCGGGAGGAGGACAGAGGTGGCTAGGCTTGGCCAGCAGAGCGACAGCGAGGCAGCAGCTTGCTGCTCCAGCGTCCAGGCGACCGGCGGAGATCCACACCAGAATCGAAAGTGAGAGAGAGAGCGATGACAGAAAGCAGCAGGGCTGCGACCTGCGGTGGCTCACGGTGGTGGACTTCGAGCAGTTCGGCGTCTAGCAAGGCAGCCAGCGTTGCAGCGGCGCCGGAGGCACGACCAGAACTAGAGCAAGGTAGCGGCATATTCGAACGGAGGAAGAAGACAGAAATGAGGCGCTGGCTGCGGCGGAACCGTCGGACGACGAGACCTGCGAGCCGGTGGCTAGCTGGCGGGACGACGGAGCTGCGGCGGTGATGGGTGATGGTTGCCAGTAGTGGTGGTAGCAAAAGAAAGAGCAGCAGCAACAGGCCAGCTTTGGCCGGAAGAGAAGAAGAAGAGAGGAAGAAGAAGAAGCTGCTGGGAAGGGGGACATCGAACTTGCAGGAGAAGAAAAGAAGGAGAGAGAGAGAGGAGCACATGGGGTGTGTCAAGTGAGAGGAGAGAGAAAACAAGGGAAGACTAGTCAAAAAGGACGGACAAAAAGTGAGAAAAGATGGGCAAGTGGGGGGCTGTCGACAGGGGAAACGTGAGGGGGAAGAGAGAGAAAAGGGCGGGGGAGAAGAAAACTTGCGGAGGAAGATGGGGAAAATAAAAGAAAAGGACAAAAGAAAAGAGAACAAGACAAAATGCTAAACAAGCACATAGAAAAGGGTATTTTGGTCTTTTTACCCCTGAAACACAAATTCTCAAATATTTGGCTCCAAAACTCGACCCATTAAATCATTTTCCAATAATTTTGGGCTTACCAATAAATTCGAGAATCAATGAGACAACGTCCAATATTTTTGTCTCGATATCCTTAAAAATTCGATACCCAATACCGAATTGAAATTCGTGGTTAACATCGATCAATCGCGACTTTAGTACAACCTAACTTTCGGGCAGCATTTAGGGGTTCTCGTGCGTTTGACCCGTGGTTGATAGCTTTTCAATCCACGATCATGCATTCAAATTAGGGCGATCCTCGATTGTCATGTAATCACGAGAGGTTAATTGTTCACACTGAGTACAGGGCCAAAAGGAAATCGGTTTAACGTCATTTGCAATTAATATCGAAGTCGTGCGAAATCACCCGCAATTCGACCTCGCACTTTTGCCGAATCAATTTATTTCCGTTCGCTAATTGGCCTGTAACAATGTAGTATTATTCTTCTTTGATCCTTATGGTCGAGCGGCCTATCCTTGATTAAATTCACTAGTTGTATACGTACCGATCCTTAATTGCCTTGCCGAACAATTAGTGAACTCATGAGAGGCCAACTCAGAATAAACGT
Source organism: Corymbia citriodora subsp. variegata (assembly GCA_014858505.1). Lineage (NCBI taxonomy): Eukaryota > Viridiplantae > Streptophyta > Magnoliopsida > Myrtales > Myrtaceae > Corymbia > Corymbia citriodora. The sequence continues at coordinate 15,532,004 of CM026417.1, read as the reverse complement.
ATATAACAGTGCATTGATAAAATAACCATTTCATCTATTCCGAAATGGGTCGAAATTCAGGATGTTACATTTTCTCTTCCATTTCTGCTGTTTCTTACTATCCTTGCTGTTTTCCAGCCAGAAAACAGCCTTACCGCCGTCACCGGAGCCGCCACTACTGCCCAAAGTGTAGTCCCCGAAGTCGGGAGCCAGCCACGCACCCCCGGTCACCCCTAGAAGCCGTTAGCCGCTAGTTTCGGCCTTTTCCGCCCAGCTACACTGCTTCCGCATGAACCGTAACTCCGAGCTGTTTTGGCCTGTTTCAGCCATCATTTCTCACCCGTTGTCGTCCCTGAGCTTGCCCCTCGTAGCCCTCGTTCCCCTCTACGTGCCAGTGTCGCCGATTTCCAATCCAAGTAATTTAACTTCCTAATCCTTGTTTAGGGATTAATCTTGCTTAGGGGTTAATTAGTGTATTTGTGTGTTTATGTTTAATTAAGCTTGATTGGTTGATTATGCTAGTTAATTAAGGCTGACTAAGGTTAGTTAATTGACTATAGTTAGTATTAAAGTAACTAAGGTTAATTAATTAAAGTAACTATGGTTAGTTTTAAAAGTAATCAAGGTTAAAAGTTAATCATGGTTAGGTTAGATTAACTAGGGTTGAGTTAATTGATTAACCATGGTTAAGTTTATTTATTTTTATTTATTTAATTTCGGACGAATTACTGTTCACGGCACTGGTTATATAGAAGCAAATTTTGGTTTCAAATTGTTGTGTTCTTGATTATTAAGGCTTGTTGAAGTGCAAATTGTTGATTATTCTCAAGAATTAGGGAATGTACGTAATTGTTGATTGGTTGGAATTGAATTTCGGTTTGTCGTAATTTTCACGAGTGATTGAATTGTACTGCATGACATTATACATGTGTCGACTGCAATAGCATGTTGCATGAACACAAATTGTATGTGCATTTACGACAAAGAAAAGAGCGGATTGTTTGATGATGTGTTGCATGGTCACATTAAGAGGAGAGCCCGGCGTTGCCGGAAGACCGCCAATCCTTACGGGGTTGTGTCGTGGCTAGTTGGTCACCTAACTTCAGTCAGTTGCCTGATAGGGACGGGTTCTATGTGGGACTACAGTAGGGGGCAGGTCTCGGGCCTCTGTCAGTTGCGGGACTGCGGTAGTGGGCGGGTCCTATACTCCTTCAAGAATGCCGTCTTGGAAGTGAGCCATTGATGTTGTCGCGCCTTGAGGTAAAGAGGACGAAGCTAGCTTGGCTAGGAACCGCCAACCATAAGGTTGTGCCGTGGCCCAGGAGGAGGGGTCGTAATAATTGGAGCATGTATGGATGTGAGACATGAGAAAATTATGTACAATGCTCTGATTATTCACATGCCTCTTAATATCGTGATAATTTAATTAACGGTTTCTACAGGTCGCGTGTGCCAATGCTATGTAAGGTTGCTTGTGGTTGTGCCTGATTATTAAACTGTATTCTGCTTTTATTTCTTTGAGGTGGTGTTGGATGATTTGATGAATTATGTTGTATGTTAAACGCTCAAGGCGAGTGAAGTTCCTAACCGGGGCTTAGGACTTTAATTTACTGAGTTTATCTTAATCCGTCGTGGTTAACCTTTTTAGGCCCTAGATAATACAGTACCCGAGGATCGAAGAGAGTGATTCCTCCAAGACCAGCGAGTAGGCACTTGTACAGTGTTAGGTTAGTTAAGCCGGTCCCCTTTTTGAGTAGGCCTTGACTTGTCGCCTGTAGTAAAGTTTGTATGTATTTGCTGGTGTGCTGGTTAACTTTTAGATATATAAAAATGGTGTTTTGTCTTTCCTATGTGTCTTTACTACTATCCCTATTGTTTCTATGCTGGGAGTATTCGTTTCTGCATGTGCATAATTACAATATAAAATGAATTGGTCGATAACAGTATCTGGGACATCTATACAACTAGACCTCAAGTGAAATGGGGTTGCCACGAGCTCGAGAGTCGGGGCGTGACAGTGCCCAATCGTTACTAACACCCAATAAAGGAAAGCAATAAATAAATTGTAAGGAAAGGAACGAAATACCTATCTCAAAGCAACGAAAACGTTTGCAGTGTTAGTTAAAAAATCACATCAACAATCCTACATGTGATTTCTAATTAATACACAATCACTCAAATTTTTTGGATTTTCATTTATTTGAGTGAATCCTAATCTATGTGCAATGCAATGTCGCATGGGGATTCGACCAATGGGGGTCAGGACCAGATCAATGGCAACGTCGACAGTGGTGGTGTCAGGGCTAAGGTGAAAGCAACAGCGACAACAAGTATTGGCACCCCGACGGGGGGAGGACATCCGTGGGTTGCGGCACGGATACTCGTGATGGTGCTTCTCAAAGGTTGTCCGCGGCTAGTGCGGTGACGGCAACAGAGCGGCAAAATCAGCAACTTGGTGTCGTCATGGAGGGACAGCAGCTTCGTCATCGGCACAACGAGACCAGAAGAGAAGCATTGTTGTGCGGCAGCATCGTCGCGCGGTGCCCCTTGAGGGGGAGGGGGGTTGGTTAGGTTGGTGTGTGTTTTGCGGTGACCGAACTCGTTGCTTTGACCGTGAAACTTCAATGGGAACGCTGGCCTGAATAGAATGACATGTCACGGAGAGATAGGATGTGGGAGATGATAAATCGCCCTCGTGAATCCTGGTGTTGAATACGATGGTTGGGGCACGAACAGCAACTGCAAGAAGAAAACTTGGAGGTTTATCCGTGTGCTCTCTCCTCTCTTTATATTCTCACGATCAAGCCCTCTCTGCTTGTATCGCTCGTGAAGATGGTATGAAGGTAGCCATGAATATTGGGAGAACGGGGTGGAGTCTTGCGCCCGTGGCGCCCCCCCCCCCCCCCCCCCCAAATTGTAGCCAAACGGTGAATGTGTGCACCCGAGAGAATAAAACCCCTCACGATTTCTCCCTTTAATGGCCGTGTATTCAGAGTGTGTGGCCTCTCCTTTGTCTACAGTGAATAGCCTTTTTATAGATGAGAGGACTAGGGTTGTAGTAGGCTCATTTCCTTCCATTGCATGAATATTCTCTTGAAATCTTGCATATAATATTCACTTGCCTTGCCGACCACCCATCATGATTTCCTTCTTATTCTTGAGACTTTTCTTTTTGCCAATATATAAAAGATTCACATAATATTGAAAGAATACTATGAATCTCTCAGGATACACGTGTGAGTTATGTTAGAAAAGTAGTCCCACATCGGAGAATTGATATGGTGTTAAGATGTTAATATATCCTAGTGGCCAATAACTTACTAGCTTAAGCTTTTAAATTAATGTGGGTCCAACTGAATATATTGATGAGCTCGACTTGGGCTTCCCCCTTGGAGATCTCCCCAGTTTGAAGGTATCAGACTTCTGCTGCACGCTTCTAACAACTAGTATCAGAGCCGATGGTTACAGTTTCCAGGCAAGTAGGCGTTGTGATATAACAATGTGAGTCCGTGAGGATGGCCCAAGTGGGCGTTGTGGTGTAACAACGTGGGCGGCTCAAGTGAGCGTTGTGGTGTAACAACGTGGGTCAGGATGATGTTAGGCCGGAAGGATATCTTATTTAAGGGCCGATGGTTACAGTTTCCGAGCAACTAGGCGTTGTGGTGTAACAATGTGGGCCCGTGAGGATGGCCCAAGTGGGCGTTGTGGTGTAATAACGTAGGGCGTTGTGATGTAACAACGTGGGCTAGGATGATGTTGGGCCATAAGGATATCTGATTTAAGGGGGAGTGGACCTAACACTGGAGCTCACACGTGAGGGGGAGATTGTTAGCATACACGTATAAGTTGTGTTAGAAAAGTAGTCCCACATCGGAGAATTGATGTGGTGTTGAGCAGTTAATATATCCCAGTTGGCCCATAACTCACTAGCTTAAACTTTTGAGTTAAGGTGGGTCCAACTAAATATATTGATGGACTCGGACTTGGGCTTCCCCCTTGGAGATCTCCCCAGGTGAAGGTATCGGACTTTTGCTGCGCACTCCCAACAGAATCTTCTCTTAAATATACCAATCTTCCAATTCATCAAATTAAAACTCATACATCACCAATTCAACGTGAAGCAATTAATTGAAAAATATAAACTAAATAATAAATACTCTTAAAATTACATGCTATTAATTTCAATATTTTTGTTTAGGGGTTAAAATTAATTCCTAATTTTTTATGTAATAAATGAATGATCAGGTCCCCAAAATTTAGGTGTCACTAATAGTGACTTGTAAAATAGATATGGGATAGGATAGGATTAGAAAAAAAAATATTAAGGATAGATGATTAGTTTTAGAAAGCCCAGGTAAGAAAATAAAAAGTAAGGGAAATTGAGAATGCCACAAAACTAGGGGCAAATCGTTCCCCCATAGCACTAATTCAAATGAAGCCACCCGCTTTCTTATCTTGCTAGAATGGTCTTGCCAGTTGCGGCAAAGAAAATTAAATTTTTTAGTATGATACTTTATTTTAGTAAAAGATTACCTCATCATTATTTTTCTTAAAATTGAACGAGTTAATTGAAATTTTATGTCATCAAAAGTACGGAAATAGCCCAATGTCTTCTCACTATGTGTTTTTGTTGGAATTTTAAATCCATACCTCACAAATTTTAGTTATATATTAGAAATCATAAATTTCAACTTTTTTTTTGAGGCATTTAATGATAAAATCGAAGTACTTCAATCAAGATAAGTATTTATTTTCCTTATTAGATTAGATTCAATGATGAGATACAATGACTTTCCAATAGTTTGATTGGACTACTATAAAAGATTAATGGATACAAAACAAACGAGGTTAAAAAGAGATACTCATATAGAAAGATATTGTTAAGTATCGATAAGGAGAAATAAAACAAACTAATTTGGTAAAAGAAATTACTTTTTAAATAATAGATCAATTCATTGTTTGGACGTTGATACTCCTTTATCAGATTAATTCATCATTTACTTAGTTTAAAATGATAAAGTGATCTGACGAAAGAAAATAATTTTGTAAGAATTAAACTAATTTCTATAGAAATATGAGCCTTATTTCCAGGTTAAGATAAAGTAGTAAAAAATGTTTATAAATTCTTTTTTAGCAATGCTAGGACAAATAAAAATCGACACATCCCACAATAAGTGGCAGCTATTTTTAGGCACGTATTAGCGAAATATGGATTGATTACTAGGGGTAGGCATGGCTCTAGGGTAAAACTTGGAACTTGGAACCAGGCCAGTGGCAACCTGTCAAGTTCTAGGTTTCAAGGTATGTATGGTACGTTCTAAATTTCAATAATTGGGGAATCTTTTTCAATGAGTATGCTTCAAGTTCTTGATAAATGGAACCTGGAATAAGTTTTTACGTTTTTTTTAATCTGTCTTTGCATGATCTTACAGTATTCTATGGCGTCCAATGATAAGTGTATAATATGGAATAACTAGTCTGAGCTTTTCATTTTATGATTAAGATTTTTATTTTGTTAATGTTTCATATTATTCGTGTGTCTAAATATAAGTTGTGGTTAATGTATTATAATATGAAGTTGTAGTCATTAAAAGTGATAATTCACTTCAAATATTTAATCAATAATAAATGAAACCTAAGTAGAATTTGGAATTGACTTTAGAGCTCATGACAAGATAGGTTCTAGATTTCAAGATTTGTATAGTAAGTTTCAGGTTCCAAAAAATAAAAATAAAAACTTGTTATAATGGGTAAGTTCTAGATTCTACTCTGTATGGAATTTGGAACCGTTTAGGCTCCGTTTGGCAACATTTCTCTTCCTCTATTTTTCTGTTCTTTTGTTCCCTGGAATAGAAAAAGAACAGAAATACGTTTGGTAACGCAAATTGATTTTTCTATTCCCAGGAATAGAAAGTTGTTCTTGGAAATAAATTTGGAGTAGAAATGAGAAGTAGAAAAAGTAGCTTCTTATTCCTAGGAACAATTTCTAGAAACTATTTCTTGGGGACTTCTCACCGCTTATAACACGCGGCCACCCACCCACCGCCACCGGTCGCCGCCGCCGGTCGCCAGCCGCCGTTGCCGGTCGCCGGCTACGGCCACCCGCTTGCCACCAGCCGATCGCTAATCGCCATCCTTTGCCTGCCGGCGACCGGCGACCGACGGCTGGTGGGCACCGGCCCCAGTCGCCGTCTACACCCCATCGCCGCCAGTCACCGGCCCCGCCGCCGCCATCGAGGAAGAAAGAAATAAAAATTTTTGTAGATACCAAATGCATTTTTATTCTTTTTCTATTCCGAGAACAAGTAATTTTTGTAATTACCAAATGCCCAATTTTACTCAAAAATTGTTCCAGAGAGTAGAAATATTACCAAACACACCCTTACCCTATTGATTACAACAAAGTAGTTATATCATTTGGTAATAATACTAAAGTATTCTTTGTTTGTTATCCTCGAATTTGACTTTCACATAATAAATAGATTCAAGAAAAATGGAATGAATGATTCATAATTGAATTTTATCGCAAAATATTTATATAGGGTATCACCAAGATTAAATTATAGCAGAAAAAAAATATAAACCCGTAATAGATATGAATCTATTGATTTGGAAATGTGTAAGAACAAGAATAAAAAGCTAGGCTCATAAGATAAAGGGAAAATTCCAAATAAAAGCTCAAAGTAGAGTCATTTTTTTCAAAAGAGGGTCCGAAACAGACCTTATGTCAAATAAAGATCTGAAGTGGCCAAGTCTGTCTCGAATAAGGACCTCACCTTGCTGGCTGGCCTGGGTATTTTTGTTAAAAAAAAAAATAGGAATAGAAAAATATAAGCAAATTGCTTTTTTTGTTCTTTTCTTCCCATCGGAGATCACCCCATGACCTCCAACGCCATACGCACGACACCGTTCACCATCGCCGACGGATCTCTTCAAATACTTCTTGACTGGCATTGGATTCACCGCCAAATCTCTCTAGGTAGCTTCTGGGGAAAAGGTCGCTGAAGTGCGATTGGCTCTCCTTCAACTTACTCAATACCCTCACGCACGAGACCCTTACCGCCCTCACCAGCCTTTCCCAGTCTTCGTGTGGTCCCATCTTCTTCCTTTCTTCACAATATCTACGTACTGACCTACCACTCTCTCTTTCTTCAAAATTACACATTCTCTCACTGAACCAGGGTCTTTGCATCCTTAATGTGTAGTCGAATCCTCTTATGTTGGTATTTCATTCATCTGCATTTTATACTAACAAGTACCATATTTATCTTTGTATGTAGTTTTACCCGATTTTGCTCAAGTTTGCAGTTGTATTGGCTGTGTCTCTGACCAGAACACCTCTGATCATGTGCAGAAACTGAAAAATATTGGTCTTATTATAGTGTACGTGCTCTTATGCTCTTCTAGATTTTGGGACCCCTTTTGTTGGTCACTTCCTCAACCAGCAGTCAAGGCTCTGTTAGCAATATGTGATGCCTTTATTTCTCAGAACTAGAGTTCTAATTGATAATTAGGCAGAAGTTTTATATGAACTATAAGACCTTTAAAATTTAGTGAGAAACAACTAAACTGTCAAGGTTAGAAAGTGAATGTGTGAAGCGGATTAGTTCAAGGCTTATGGAGTGTGGAATGAATTGGAGGCGAATAGAGTTTCTGATATCAGCAATTCCCAATTAACCAGGATATAACTGAATTGAGAAAAGTAGAAACAATTTATTGGTGCGTAGACAATATCCTCGCTCTAACTAGTCTATCATTGAGCTTCTTATCCCGGAGTATTAATTACTTGCAAAATGTTTTGGCTTTAAACATCTCAATCTGACTATATGCATAGCTATATCAATTATGTGGTTATATTTTTTTGCCAAAAAATAAACATTTAATTGCAAGCCTAGATTTGGAGGATATGCCACATGTGCATGCAGCACACACAACTCACACAGACACATTTGAGTATAGTATTTGTTTATGATCCGGGGTGCTTATTGATGAACATTCATATTATTTCGTTTCTGAATTATCTGAAATTCTCTTTTATTGTTGTAGACCCTTAGTAGTGGTTTTGAATATGGTCTTCACATTTTAGTTAAACTACATTTGTACTTTTTTTTTTTTGTTGAAACAAGTAATGATACTAATTACTTTTGTGAAATGTGTGCCTTCGGTTGGCATGCAACTCTGTTTTTACCGATGTCAATTGAATATCCAAAGGAGGGTGCTTTCAACTTATGAGATAGATGCTCAGATTGGCGGTGGAGCGCACCCTCGTGATGATCAACCCAACAATGTTGTGTAATTTCAGTAGGGAGATGCAAAAAGAGATCAATTAGTCCTTGCCAGTGGTAGATTGCCAATCGCTTGCACACCCGTGGCCAGCAAACCAAAAGCATCCATTATGGGGCTATAAGATTGTCGGGACATTCTATCATTTAGTCATGGGGAGTAGCCTGTCACGGTCTTGGTCTATTCATAGTTACATATGAGGTCTTCCTTGTATATATGTTATCGGAGGGAATAATGGGGGTTGTATAGTTGCCTAGATAGGCAGTATATAGGCTGGAGTCCCCAACTGAGTTTTCACTATTCAGACAGGAGCTAAGTGTTAGTCTATATAGTTGTAGGTTTCTTTGTATCCAAGTTTTGCTTTCTCTAGCAATAACATCTTGGATTGTTGCCATTGCCACTGCTCAAACATGAGCTATCTTACTTTGCTCTGTTCATTTCTGGGCATTCTCGCTTCGATCCAAGTTATTAATATTGAAGAACTCAAGCAAAGTACAGAGACAAAGAAAAAAGCTAGCTTCAGGCAATGTCAACAAATGAACAACTCATAATTGGTTCATCCTTAATGTTTGTTTTAATGTGATTTCTATGTCAAATAAGCCAAAATTTGAAAAATCACTAATGGAAAATCGATGTTGCAGATGTGATGAAAAACGATTAGTAAGGTCCTCAGGTAAACAGGCATAGGGAACTTCAATAATTGCACCACTAATTCATAAGGTGGAAGACAGTTAAACATCAACAGATAGAGCTTCTCTTTACCGACTAGTCATTTTTATTTTTCTCAGCTCTCTTCCTCAACTCCTCCATGATTCCATTGTCAAGGTTAATCTCCATAGTCTTTTTGTTAGACATGTAGGAGTCCATGCAGTTGTCCCTGAGGGCCTGAGCCTTCATGATTCTTTTTATTTTTGCCTCCAACCATACTCTCCGGTCATTGGGCAACAAGGTGAGACCACAATTCATTTGGAGATGACAAGCTTTTCCACCTTGTCCCCGAGAATGTTCTTAATGGTCTTGCACAAGTTCTTGAAGGACTTCTTTTTCTTCTCCTCTTCAGTCTTATCAAGTTTCAGTCCCTCCTTCGTGGCTGAGACCAGCTTCTTCCCATCACATTCCTTCAATTGCTCCATAGCATATTCATAAATAGGGTAACTGATGGATTCGAAATGCTTCTTCACAAGGTCCTTGATTTTCCTCTCCTCCAAGTACTCCAACTGTCAACAAAAAGCCAAACATCAACTACTATAATCAGTAACCAGTTGAGTCCACTACGTTTGTAATTCAACAGATATACTAGACTCTACTAACACAACTGCTGCATAATGCAATTGGAGATTGGAAAGTACCCTACCTTATCCTCCTTGAGAACAGTGTGACCGTGGTTCCTCTGCCAAGTTGCTCTCCACTAACGTCCCTTGTGACAGTGAAGGAACCTCCAGCCTGCAATTCCCAGATGTATTGCTGGTCATCGTTGTGCTCAATGGTCACAACAACTTTCTCACCCACGAGGTAAGCTGAGTAAAACCCAAAATTGTCCAATCACACTAACATCAATACCGGCTTGCAATGTTTCCATTAATTCCTTGGTCCCAGACCTTGCGATCCCAGGTTATTCACAAGATGTGCTTAAAACAAAGAGTCAGAGCACTATTATTCACAAGATGTGCTTAAAACAAAGAGTCAGAGCACTATTAACGGCTATACTCCAAGTCAGACATTCATTCCAGGGCTTGAAGATGCAGGGGACAACTGTGTCATGGTCTATGACTGAGCATTACGGACTCCCATTATAACTAACTAATTCTTCCTAAGTGAAAGTAAGTAATTCAAAATGATAGCAAAATTGACCAATCTACAAGCTGTCGACTTTCAACATGAACTTTTCCTAATCTTTTAACCTTCAAACTCGTTCCACACTAGGTGTCACATTCACTAAGCAAGCTCAATGCGATGCATGGCACAAATACAATTAAGCACAAGGACTAGCAAATAAACAGAAGGAAGCAGAGAGACGTACATGAGATCAATTGTGGATAAGTTCACGAAGGAACTCCTTGCTGTTGTAGGAAGTGTTGGTAATCAAGGTCGGGAGCTAGCTGATCTCCGCCTGGAACTCGAAGGTATCTGCTTCGGCCATCTGCCATATCCTTGAAGATTGAGAAAGGTTGGTCAGGGTCTCGTGCACGAAGGTGCTGAGGAGGTTGAAGGAGAGCCAGTCGCCCTTCATCGACCTTTTCTCCGAAAGCTACCTGGAGAGATCTAGCGGTGAGTCCGACGCCGATCAACAAATATCTAAAGAGATCCGCTAGTGATGGTGAACAATCTCGTGCGTATGGTGTCGAAGGTCATGGGCGATCTCCGATGGTAACAAGGAAGATGGGAAGAAAATAAGAAAACAAGCAATTTGCTTATATTTTTCTATTCCTATATTTTTTTTGACAAAAATACTCATGCGCCTTATTTGGCCAGTGGCAAGGGGAGGTCCTCATTTGAGACTAATTAGCCACTTTAGATCCTTATTTGGCACAAAATCCACTTCGGGTCCTTTTTTGAGAAAATGGCCCAATTTTGAGCCCTTATTTGGAATTTTCCCTAAGACAAATCACAAAACAAAAGAAAATAAAAAAAAATAGACTGGAAACAAGAATAAAATAAAGAGGGACATAAAATAAAGAAAAAAGAATGGAGAATATTATGTTTGTTGGAAGGAAAAAAGAAAAGTAATAATTTTGGGGAAAAAATGAAAAAAAGGGGAAAATGTACAAAATTTAAAATTAAAAAAAAAGCTAATGCGCTGACAGCAAAGTTTTTTTTTTTTTAAAAGAAAATAACAAATAAACAAATTCATATGGAGGCGTACAAGGATACAAAATGGGCTTAGATTGAGCCCTCCATATTTTTGAAAAAGTATGTTAGGAGCAAAAAATGCATTTGGTCGGCGTCTATAGTAGATTGACACCTATGCTTTAGGTTGCCTGTAAATCTTGTAACAAACTTGAGAAGAATGTCATACTGGCTTTCGGTATTAAGAGCTCGAGTATTTAACCAAAAATGAAATTCTTCGAATATTTCTAGCCATTTGAAGTAAGGGATGTCATCAATGGTGAAAAACTATTTAGAAGAGGAAATAGAACTCTAAGATGGGTTATCCGGCTAAATAACCTCAGGTTTAGATGGAATTGATTCCATTTCCTATTCTAGTGGATTGGCCATGAATATTGAAGAGGTGACTAGTACAATGGGAAAAGATTCAACAGTAGGAATTGAGGAAAAGATTCAACAGTAGGAATTGAGAAAGAGGAGGAAGATGAAAGGGATGCTGTCTCTAAATCTGAAATTGTTTCAATAGGAAGAATAGGATCTAGAGAATTTTGAGAATGTTCAGGAGTACCTTCCTGATTGCTTAGATCCCTGAGGAAATATTCTAAGGGATTTGACACCATCATTTATTGGTCAGGATCCTCCTTTAGATAACTGGGAGGTTCCATAATGATCATTTCTTTTGCTTTCTCCTTTCTCAGTCTTTCCATTTCTCGGATGCGGTTTTGCATTTCAGCCATATCACTCATGCCCCTTTTGGTGGAGGCTTTTGTTAAAGTAGCAAAAACTGAAGGGTTTTGTGGAGGTGGTAGAGAATACTCATGTCTTGGCTGGGTGGGGAATTAGTCAGAAGGTTTAAAACCTCCCTCTTGAAGAAGACTAATTTGTCTTTTGAGTTTCTCTATTTCAGCCTTTGGACTCTCCAGATGATGATATCCAAGATGTTGTCCATATTCCAGAATGTGAAGTCTTTTCTAGAAATCTACAAGCATCTTTGTGGTGGATTCATCATATTTTTTTAAGGTCTCATTGCATGTGAACTATCTTGGAATCGATAGTCTTGAAGGCTTCATTGTGTGCCAAAAGTGTCTTTATTTGCCAATTCAAAACGGCTTCGGCCACAGGAGTTCATTTTTGCCTTCCACTTGCATCCATATCAGTTGGAGCAAGAATCTTGGAATATGTAGGTATCTCCTTTGTGGATCTATGAATTCCTTAGTAACTAGGAAAGATAGCTGGGAACTTTTGCCAAGTGGTGGAAAGTCAGCTTCTTTGAACATAGAGATAGAGGGATTCGGGGCGCTTTTTGTGGTGTATGACTGGGCAAGACATCTATTGGGAATTCAAAAGAACATAAGTTCTTTCTTGCCCATTTAAGGATGGGTTTGTAAAATTGAGATACAACTGATTTCTTCTGCGGGAAGTGAAGGAAGTGAGGGTGAAGGTGGGGTAGTATGTAAGGGTGGTAGCGAAGATGGGGTGTAAGAAACCATAAACTGATATTTGTCACTTTTCCCAAATGTGTCAATAGAAGGATCTCCGTTCAAATGCTTCTGGTGTAAACCATCCTTAGCATAGCAATATTTTCACTTTGGTTTCGAGGTCAAGTCTACTTCATCGGGCGACTTGATGCATGAAGAGCATTGGCAAAAAGGATCCCCAAAACAATGACCATAAGGGTCTTTATAGTAATGAACAAGATATACATCACTGTTAAAATGCCTAACAAGTTTTTTTGGGTCAGGTTCATGAATGGGATCTGGAGCACATGGCTAAATCATGAATAATGTTTGAAAAACAGAAGGAGCCTCTTCCTTTTCCTTGCTGAATTTGATGGCAATAGTGCAATCTTTTTTCTTGATGAATTTAGAATCTAAGGATTGGAGCGGCTTGTTGTGTCACGCCCTAACCCTCGAGCACGCGGCAACCCCTGTTCTCTTGCGGTCATTTGATTTGCAACTCCCCAGGATCCGTAGCCGACCGTTATTTTTATCTTTTACTTAAACGCATGCAGAAGCGAAACATAATCCCCGATCAATTACAAAAGTAGGAATAGCAGGAAAACTCAATAAAAACACATTCCAAAGTGCCGCTTTATTTATGTACTGATTAACCCTAGAAAGTTTACAAGTACAAGCCCTTACCACGGGCATCTTCCTATTGAGCCAATGAAACCAACAAGCCAAGGTTAATCTACTCCCTTCATAAACGGCCACAAGCTGAAACACGCGTCGATCCTCTATCCTATGGACCTGACAATGGTTATTCAATAACCAGTGAGATAAATCTCAGCAAGTCAAAATCCTAAGCCTCGGTTAGGAATTCCGCTCGCCTCGAGGGTAGTCTAACCATGCAACCTAGTTCTGACAAATAACACATACCACACCTCAAGCAACATTATCAGACGACAGTTCAATAAGCATATGCAAACACAAGCGACCCTACCTGGCCTTGGCACACGCAACCTGCAGAAACTGTCATTTCAATCATCACGACATTAAGAGCATGCGAATAATCAGAGCATCTCACACAACTTTCTCATGTCTCACACCCACACATGCTCCGATTATTACGACCCCTCCTCCTGGGCCACGGCACAACCTTATGGTTGGCGGTTCTGGCTAAACCAGCTTCGTCCTCTTACCTCAAGGCATGGCGACGTCAAGGGCTCACTCCCAAGACAGCATTCCCGAAGGAGCACAAGACCCGCCCACTACCGCAGTCCCGCTACTGACAGAGGCCCGGGACCCGCCCCCATACCGCGATCCCACATAGAACCCCTCCCTGTCAGGCATCTGACCGAAGTCAGGCGACCCACTGGCCACGGCACAACCCCATAGGGATTGACGGTCTTCCGGCAACGCCGGGTTCCCTCATTTAATGTGATCATGCAACACATCATCAAGCAATCCATTTATATATTTGCTTTATCGTGAATGCAACATCGCTCATGCTCATGCGACATGCCAATAACCCACGCAATATGTCATACGATTTCACTCGACAATTTCCAAAATTCGATTTCCAATTAGCATTCAATCACGCAGATTCCCTAACTCTTGGGAACAACCAACAATTCAAGTCACGGTCTGTCAATCAATTCCAACCAATCAACATCACGATACTTGCACATTTTTCCAAATAATCACGTATATTTAATAATAAATAAATACGTGTCCTCAAAACGACGCCAATCAACTATTTCCAACAATACTCAATTATCCAAAAATAAGTATAAAATATCATTATATTCAAAGATACTCATTTAAGAAACATATAATACTATAGTCAATTTTTCCGATAAAATAATTCAAGTCCCACAAAATACTTATAATTATTTTTCAATCCCATAATTAATTATCCAACCCAAATAATTCCATTTAGTAAAACCTTTCTTCAATAAACCAATGTCATTTAATAAAATAGTATATAAATACTATTGACTTTGGAAAAATAGACCATAGTAATTTTCCCCCAAAATTACTCAATTAAAACCATTTCCAATAAATAATCACAATTAATTATTTTCTACAAAAATAATTAATTTTCAGCAATGAATAGTAATAACAATATTACTATTAATAATTCGAAATTATAAATTAATTTAATTAATTAATAATTCCGAAAATAATAAATAATTATTATTTATTTCAAAAATAATAATAATAATATTTATTAATACTAACCATGATTAACACTAAGCAAGCTTCATCAAATAGTATTAAAACACTAATAATCCTCATCCAAAACACTAATCAATAATTAAACTAATCAAACTACTCCTAAGCAAGATTAACCCCTAACTAAGGGATTAGGAAATTGACTCACGGTTTAGCAATTCCGACGACACGAGCGCGACGACGGCGGCGAGGGGAACGCCCGGGAACTTCCGGCGCGTCGGGACGAGGTGGCTCAAGACCGGGTCTCGACCGAGGGTGGCTGTCCACACGGCAAGAAGCTGCGAAACGGAGGAACCGGCGGCACGGGGCTGGCTGGTGGGCGGCCCGGCGACTCCGGACGGCGGCCAGCAGCTCCGGCAAGGCAGGCGGCGGCTCCGGCAAAGCTGGACAGAACCGAGAGAGGGAAAGGAGAGGCGGTGCAACTGGTTTCAGGGGGGGGGACAGCAGTTGGGGTGGCTCCGGTGCAGCGGAGGGCTCAGGGGTGGTCCTCCGACGGGCCTGTGGCGGTGACCGGCGGCGGCGTGCAGCGGCAAGGCTGCTGGTCGCTTCTCCTGGTCAAGGCCAGAGGGGCCAAAAGGGAGAGATAGGCGGAGGCAGCGGTGGCTTGAGCTGGGGTGGTCGAGCGAAGGTCTGGGCAGACGGCGGTGGCCAGGGCGGAGGGACGATGGCGAGGTGGCGGAGGTCGAGCCACAGACGGCAGCTGGCCGGATCTAGTTCGGTCTGATGAGGGGGAAGTGGCTGGCTCGGGCGGAACTGTCGGGCAGCGCGGCTAACCGGCGCGAGACTCGTCTGGTTCCGTCGACGGGCCGGCGAGCAGCGGACGGAGGCCGGGACGGAGGTAGCCCAGCTTCGGCAGCGGCAAACAAAGGAGAAGGAGGCGAAGACAGAGGCTGGGTGGTGCTAGTTTGCGGGGTGGCAACAGCGGTTCAGGCAGCTCGTCGGCGACTCCGGCGTCTGGGCAAGGCGGCCGGCAACAGCGGCGACGTTGCGACCAAAATCGAAGCAGGACAACAGCTCGGACAGAGGAGGGGGAGAGGAGAACAGAAGCTAGGCAGGGCTGGTTCAGCTGGAGGCCGACGAGCGGCAGCTCGCCGGCGACCGGGCGGAGAACAGGGGCGGAGGAGCTGCGGCGGTGGTCGATGATGAGTGGCAGCAGCAGCAGCAAGCCAAGGGTGTCGGCTGAAGAAGAAGAAGAAGAAGAAATGAAGAAGAAGAAGCTGCAAGTGGGGGGTCGAACGTGCTGCGCTGAAGAAAGAGAGAGAGAGAGAGAGAGAGAGAGAGAGAGAGACACGCCCACATGGGCTGTCAGACAAGTGGGAGAGAAAGAAGAAAGAGATAAGGGAGAAGACCGGTCAAAGGAGGAAAAGGTGGGCAAATGGGGAGGGCTGTCGACATAGAGAGAAACGTGAGGGGAAGAGAGAGAAAAGGGAGAGAGAGAGAGAGAACGTGCGGATAAGAAGGGGGGGAAGGAAAGAAAACAAAAACAAAAACAAAAACAAAAACAAAAACAAAAACAAAAACAAAAACAAAACAAAATCCAAACAAGCTTCTAGAGAGGGGTATTTTGGTCTTTTTACCCCTGAAGCACAATTTTCCAAATATTTGGCTCCAAAACTCGGTCCGTTGAATCCTTTTCCAATAATTTCGGGCTTACCGAAAAATTCGAGAATCAATGAGACACGTCCAATATTTTAGTCTCGACATCCTTAAAAATTCGATATCCGATACCAAATTGAAATTCGTGATTAAAATCAATCAATCGTGACTTTAGTACAACCTAACTTTCGGGCGGCGTTTAGGGGTTCTCGCGCGTTTGACCCGTGGTTGATAGCTTTTCAATCCACGATCGTGCATATTCAAATCAGAACGATCCTCGATTGTCATGTAATCACGAGAGGTTAATTGCTTACACTGAGTATAGGGCCAAAAGGAAATCGGTTTAACGTCGTCCGTAATTAATATCGAAGTCGTGCAGAATCACCCGCAATCCGACCTCGTATTTTTGCCGACTCGATTTATTTCAGTTCGTTAATTGGCCTGCAACAATGTAGTATTATTCCTCTTTGATCCTTATGGTCGAGCGGCCT
Organism: Corymbia citriodora subsp. variegata; assembly: GCA_014858505.1. Classification (NCBI taxonomy): domain Eukaryota; kingdom Viridiplantae; phylum Streptophyta; class Magnoliopsida; order Myrtales; family Myrtaceae; genus Corymbia; species Corymbia citriodora. The sequence continues at coordinate 15,515,152 of CM026417.1, read as the reverse complement.
ATCCCTAATTAAATTCACTAGTCGTACGCGTACTGATCCTTAATTGCCTTGCCGAACAGTTAGTTAACTCGTGAGGGGCCAACTCAGAGTAAACGTAACTAACAGTGCATTAATAAATTAACCATTTCATCTATCTCGGAATGAGTCGAAATTCAAGATGTTACATGTTACTTTGGTGAAGCTTTTCATAGTTGGTAATCCCAGTCTCAAGAAGGAGCTTGGTCAACTTGTCTTTAGGAATTTGCCTTGGAACATGAATACAGGAAGCTTTGTCATTTTGCATGAAAATGAACAAGGCATCTTCGTTTCCGTTCTAAAAGTTGAGGTCTAGAGCATGGTTTTATACTCAATAGATCATTTGATGGTGAAGAGTTGCAACAATGGAATCAAATGTTTAGGGCACTCCTATGAGCTGAAGTTGAACTTTCAAAAAAGAAAGCAACTGGAGGTCTGTAAGAGCAACACAAAAATTTGGATAAAGGGTTACAAAAATTGTTCTAGCATTCAGAGTGGTTTGGACCATGCCAATACAAGCTTGCCGGTACTCCAAAAACCGTGTATCTAGTAGGGCTATTCTAGTCACAGTGGGCAAGCCTTTTTTGTTGTGGAAAGTGAGTGCAAGACTCACAGCTCCATAATGGATGTGTGTGTATCCCTATTGGATCCATTGTCAAGGAAACTTTGAAGGGATCTAGAGAGTAACAAAGTACTCTTTCTCAGTGACAGGAATAGGTTGCTTGTCGAACTTTGAAGACTGCACATATTACTTGACTTCCTTAGGAGTATGGCGGATGAAATGTCGTATAGAACGGATGGGTGAAAAAGAAGATGAAGAGGGTTTAGCAAAATTAAGTAGGGATTCATGAGGGGGAGTTTGAGTGCAGTGATCTTGGTGTTGTCACTAAGAGAGACTTCATAGAAATAGTCAATCTTCATTGCATTTGAGGTTCGGAATTCAGATAAAGAGGATGAGGAGGGAAATGAAGAAAGGGTGACCAGGGCATTAAGAGTAGTATCTTGCTCATTCATAGTTTGGAGAAAATTTTCTTCGCATTGGATTCACCATCTAAGTGCGTGGAAGGAACCAAGTTATCAATGAGACAATGGCTCTGATACCAATGAAGGGACCTATATTTTTGCAAATCATGCATGTAAAATAAATAATTAATTAAGACCGGACGGGCCAACCACAAAAACAACACATGGTGAATAGTGGTGCAAGCTCATGCACCTAAACTATACTGTTTTTAAAGATTTCGAGATCAGGTTTAAAAAAAAAAAAAAACCCCAAACTGGGCTATATGTAAACCTGACAAAAATCATTTTTTGGTTTCTTTTTGGCGGTCTCGCATTTGGGTTCGGCTTAGATTAGTTTTATGAAAGTCTCAAAACTTATTATTTTCTTTATATTGGAGATCTAAATTTAAAGGAAACTATTAATCTATGGGAGGCAATAAAATGCTTAACAAGCAAATATGTACATCTTAATAGACAACAACCAATGATAAAGCTAGAACTTTAGTTTGAGGGGGAGGGGGGATATTAACACCTGTTGTGACCTAACTTTTTTTGGGTTGCTAGCCAATGACTAGGGGAGCCTTTGATTAGGTTTAGGGATATTGTTAACTTCAGGCTGACGGCTTTTCATTAACTCGGACTCTCTCAAGCTCATACCCTACGCGACATTGGGTATTCAAAATTTTAATCGGTTTAGCCTATGCAAGTTTAAACAAAGGAGTCGCCACTAACCTTTTTAGGGCTGGCTAAAAACCTAGTAAGATACGGGAGAATATCTTACTATTTGCGTAATTAGAGATTCTAAATTTGGGGACTTGGTTACGTTAGTTATACGATTGACACATTTTCGGTACCTAACTTAATTGTGTATCAATTAAGACCATGGCAACTTATTTAAGAAACTTAAGGTTTATCATAACCATTCTAGAGCAGGAAAGTAACATTCAATATATGAAAATGTGCAATTAACTACAATCACAAAATAAAGCAAGCGAGTATCATAATATTATCCCTAAAAAAATGTAACACAACCAAAAGAACCCTGATGTAAATCCCTAAAGGCTTGTCCAATTTTGAGTTTTTTTTTTCCTTTTTAAAGGTTTTCCAAATTTTGCAATTTTTTTCTAATTTTTCTGAATTTTTATGAAATTTTTATATTTTTTTATATTTTCCGAAATTAAAAAAATGAGCTTTCAAGATTTTTTATATTTTAAGACCTTTCTGAATTTTTTTTGAAAGAAAAAAAATTATTAATATTTTTGGAATTTTCTAATTTTCTTATTTTTTGAATTTTTTAATATTTCGGAATTTTTTAGTGGATTTTGAAACATTTCAATTTTTTAATAATTTCCACAATTTTCTTTTTTTATCTAAAAAACCTTTTATCATATTTTATTGATTTTTCCTAATTTTTAAACATTTTATGACCTTTTTTAGAATTTTTTTATGATTTTTTTAAGGACTCGGACCGGGTCAAGAGACCCGGCCCAAGTAAACCGACCCGGACCCTATCGGTCCGGGTTGGACTATCAACCGGGCTGATCCTAAAGCCCACACGAAAATTTTAAAGCAGCCCACAAAAGATTCTAGCCCACTTTCTTTTTTATTTTTTAGGCCCAGTCCTTCTAGCCCACACCAAAAGTCAGCCCAACTCGCAGCCCATTTCCCTATCTTTTTAATGTCTTCGGCCCTTTCCTTTTTTTTCCTTTTTCTCGTTTTTTTTTTTTAATTTTTTTTTTTTCGTTTTTGTCTTTTTTCTCCTGCACTTCTTCCTCCTGCATTGTCTTCAACCTCCCGATGCCTTCTCTCAGTGAGACCGAATGGCTGCAACTCACGCTCACCGATCCGAAAGTCCATCAACGCCACACCCAACCTCCAGCCACCGAATGCCGGCCTACACCGGTCAGAACCAACTCCAACCACCGATCGCTTCCCGGCCGACGTCCGTCAAATCTAACCAGCCACCCAAGCGACCTCAAAACGTAGAAAACATCCAGACCGAAAAACAACCTACTTGACCCTAGCATTACCAGTAAGCAGAAAATCACAAATTCACGATAAGGCATAAACAAAATTAACTGGAGTGGCCTCGAACATAGGCCACGCCGGCGAGGAAGGTAATTCCGGCGGAGGGCAGATTCACATCCGACTCAACGATGACTGATTATTTCCGCCAAAACACAAAAAAAAAAAAACACAACGAGGAGACGAAAGGGCAGACGTGCTTGAATGATATGTGAGTAGCTGAGCAATAAATTAAACTTTTAACGTCGATCAGTTAGTATTTATTTCGATGTGTCATTCACGCATTTTGTCGAACATCTGGCGTGCATGAGTAAAACAAGGGGTTCCCGACTCGAGCCGAACTCAGACTGGGCCTAAGCTTCTAACTAAACATTTCAGCACGCCGAGAAACATTAATGGAGGGACGACAGGGGCCGGGGCTTATGCAACTGGTCGGCCGCGAGCTCCGGCCCAGTACCCAAAGCAACTGCACTCAAAAGGACCTACCTGGTTCGAAGGAGAAGCTCTGAGGCGGACGGCAGCTGACATATGGACTCCGGCAACGTTCGACCACCCCCCTCAAGCTCTCTGGCTCTCTCGTTCTCTCCCTCTCACTCTCGATCTCGCTCTCTCCTTCTGCGTGCCTGAAAACCAGAAAAAACCGAGTTGCTAAACCTGCGGCTTCCCCTTCTCTCCCCAAAAACCGAAAAAAGAGCCTGCTTTGCCCCTTAACCGGAAAAACCAGCCTGCATGCTCCCCCTTTTCCTCCTCTTTTTCTTCTTTGTTCTCTGCCCATAACCGAAACATGGTCCCCTCGCTCACACGCCTCTCGCTTTCGCCTCCGACCTCCCTCCGCGTGACAGCACAGCAAGGGAAGATTCCCTTGTTGGCATCACGTTGCTTATGTCACGGTTGTGGCATCGCAGTCCGAGGAAGCGAAGGCGTCATCAGTTTGTTGCGTGCGTGTGTTGCGTGTGCGTTTGAGTGTGCAGCACATGAGTGGAGAGTGGAGAGAAGAGAAAAGGGTGATGGGTTGGGCTTCTATTTTAATTAAGTGGGCTTCAAGGAAAGAAAATAAAGAGGTGGGCTAAGAGATTAAAAGAATGGGCTGGACTATGCCAGCCCACTCAACTCGATTTTCTTTTTTTTATCTGTTGACACCCGAATTTTTGGTTACTTTATTTTAAATGCTTATTTAATTTGCATCTATAAATACTTATTAATTTCTAGAAAAGATAAAAAAAATTTTAAAAAAAAAATCGAAAAAATTCAAAAAAAGAAGTCGAAAAAAATTATTATTATTTTCGAGTGGGCTGGCTCAACCCAGCCCACTTTCCTTTCTTTCCCAACCTTATTCTTCTTTCTTTTCGGTCCAGCCCACTCTCTTAATCTCTTAAGCCCATCACTTTATTTCATACAAGCCCACTATAATGGCCTGAAACAGAAGCCCAGTCCAGGATTTTATTTCTCTTCTCTTCATCTCTACACCCGCACATACAGAGGCACACAGAGACAGGTCGAAAAAAAAAAAAAAGGAGAACACCGGCGGAAGAGAAACAACCGATCGCCGTTGTCCCGGAGACCCCCACAGTGGTGACGTTGGCCGCGTGACGCCAGCAAGGGAATCTTCCCTCGCCGTGCTGTCACGCGGCGTGAAGGGGAGCGACGATTTTTGGTGAGGGAGAACCAAGGGCTCGAGATCTGGAAAGAGGGAGAGATCCGAGAGAGAGCAGCAAAGCAGATGCAGAAACGGAGAGGAAGAAAAATGGTTGCTGGCTAGACGGATCCGAGAGCGAGGAGGCCAGAGAGGGGATCTTCTCCCTATTTTCTGGGTTTTCAGAGTTCGAATTTTGAGCTGGGACTAAAAAAAAAAAAAAAAAGTAGAATAAAGGAAAAAGAAAGAACACAGGAGAAGAAAGGAGTCTGTTTTTGCTGGTTTTGGAAGAGAAAAGCACAGAGATGGAGGTTGGTTTCTGGGTTTTTGGAAGAGGATGAAGGGCTGTTTTCTGGGTTTTATAAAAAAAAAGAGCAAGAAAACCAGGCAAAGAAAAAAAAAGAGAGAGATCAGAACATAGAAAAACGCAGAAAAACTGAAAAGAAACACAGGAGATGAAAATCGAAAGGGGAGGAAGGAGGTGGGTCATGTCCCCTGGCCATCCGCGACTGAAGGCCCTCAGACCTCGCTTTCGGGCTGCAAGTCCCGCGTCCACATCCTTGGTGCAGCACGCCCGTCGCCCGTCATCGCGGATCTTGCACCGGGGACACTGCCCGTCGCGGCTCCGGGAATTCCAGAGTCACTGATCCGCGACGCTCGCCATTTTCTGGGCTTCCTCGTAGCATTTCCTCCGCTCACGGCCGCTGCCTCCTCTCTTGACCAAATCTCGGCGTCAACTGCCCTCAAGTAGCTCGCGAAGCCAAGCCGAAGAGGCTGTTGCCCTGTTCGTATGACTCCATATGCCACTACCGCTTCCGACGACGACGATGACGAGGAAGAGCTGATGCAAGCACCGGCCCGCAACATCCCTGCTGCTTGTGCTGATCCGAGAAGACCCACACCGTGACGACAAAGCTGTTCGTGATCTTGCGACGAAAAACCTGTGGCTGCTCCATCTCGATGTCGACGACCTTGCTGGCCTAGCGTCACACTGGGACCGAGCGTCCCCATGAAGTTGCGGGCCACCAATGATATAATGGAAGCAGCAAATTCCTCTACGAAGTGGAGGAAAGGTCCATCCTCGAAAAAGAAGAAAAGGAAGCTGACTGGAGGTGTGAGATTCTTGTTGAAGAAAAGAGAGTCGGAAAAGAACAAGAAGGAAAGAGGACAAGAAAGGTTCTCTTGACGAAAAGCTTCTAGAGAAATTCAACATTTCATCAGTCGACGTCCATCGCAGCCGAACACCGTCTTCATCGATTTTGGTTGCTGCAGCTTTTTCATGAATGAAGGTAATGTCTTCTACTTGCTCAAACCGAAATTGAACTCTAGTTCATGTTTACGTTTTGAACATGATGCTGCTGAGGTAATCTGAAATATACTTTCGTTATTCTTAATGGCCGAGAATGAGCTGTTTGTCCTAGATCTGTATGTACACGTTGCGGATGAATTGTACATAACATGTTTGATTAAATGCCTCATAGGCACGAGCAGAAAATGATTTGCAATCTTGTTCAAATATGAGAATGTGTCGATGTAGGTTGATTATTGTTGATTGATTCTCTAGCCTTTAGGTTCGATATCAGTCATATTTCATTCTTACTACGACAACATCCCCCTTCTTTTGTTCCCTTTTCGCATCTTTGCGTTGTCATCGATGGCACTGTTCCGGCGGTCAATCGTGGAGGTCCAGAGATAAGAGACAGTGAAGAGTGGGCGTCTAATATGCTGTGATTACCTGCTGAGATAACTATCCTTCATTCATGCGTTTTAGAATGTTGAGTCTTGATTGAAGATCTGTGTGACCTTGGCAATGGAGGTGCTTTCGGGAAGGAGATAAGTCGAGGAAGAAGATGAAGCAGGAGGAAAAGGATAAAACAGAAAAAAGACATTTAAAAAAAAAAGAGAGAAAAAGAGAAAAAGAAAAGAAAAGGGGCCGGGTCGAAACTTTAGACAAGGGGGGCTGGGCTGGTTTACATTTTTCGGCTGGGCTAGGTCTGAATGTGGGCCGTTTGTTGGTGTGGGCTAAAATTTTGGAAATAGGGAAATGGGCTTTTTATTTTTGTCATTGGGCCATTTAAAGTATTTTTAGATCGGGCCATTCGGCCAGCCCGGTCATTGCTCCGGCCCAGCCCGATAGGGGCCGGGTCGGTTTAGTAGGGCCGGGTCTCCCGACCCGGTCCGAATCACTTTTTTAATTAATTAAAAAATTAAAAAATCAAAAATTTTCAGAAAAAAAAAATCTTAAAAAGCATAAAAATTCATAAAAATTCAGAAAAATTCAGAAAAATAAAAAAAAATTGCAAAAATTCAGAAAACCTTTAAAAGAAAAGAAAAAGAAAAGAAAAGAAAAGAAAGAAAAATGACAAAAATTGAATAAGCCTTTAGGGCTCTACAATAGGTTTTTTTAATGTGTTGCCATGTCGTTAGTTAACACACGATTAAGTTAGGTACCGAAAGGACGTTAGTCGTATGACTAACGTAATCAAGTCTCTAACCCTAGACCCTATGGTTGCATAAAGGTGAGACACACTCCCATATCTCACTCGGTTCCTAATTGACCTTAATAAACTAGTGGCGACTCCCTATTTGAAAGTTTTTGTGAATATCCCAACGTTACGTGGGGTATGGGCTTGGGAGAGCCCGAGTTAATTAAGGGTTGTTGACCCGAAATTAACAATACCCATAAACCTACTATATTACTATATTATTATTTTCGAAAAAATTTTAAGGTCGCGACATTAATAGCCCGAGTTATTATCTTCTCTTTTCTTCTTCTTCATCATCTTCCTCTTCCTTCTCCCACCCCTCAGCCGCACCATCGCTGCCCCATCACTACCGCCGGCGAACCGCCGAGCGAGGTCCGGCGAGCTCACCGGAGCCTCACCGGCAGTGGCCAACAGGGAGGAAAAAAAAGAAAAAAGAAAAAGAAAAAAGAAAATTAAAAGAATAAAAAAATTAGAAATTTTTACCAAACGTATTTCTGTTCCCGAAACAAAAAAAAATTTCAGTTGCCAAACGCTTTCAAATGCTCAAAAACTGTTCCCGGGAACAGAAAAAAAAATGTTTTTGAGCAGAAACTGTTCCTAGAAACAGAAACGTTGCCATGCGGATAATTTCCAATTGTGTTGGCGAAATTTCCCTAAGATGAATTAAAAGCCGACCTCGATCTAATAATCCCTAACTAGGTATGTTAATCCACACTAACCTGAGATGAATTTAAACTACCTAAAAGTATTAAGTTTTTATGGAAATTCCCGGATTCAATCTAAGTAGTCCCAACCTAGATCTACTACCGTAGCTACATAAATAACCTAGTGTACCTTGACCTAGATTTAATTTATGGTTCAATATTACTAATGCCATGCACACAATCTCCACTTGGTATCATGCATACATCAAAAATCATTCAAAAGTTGGTCAGATTTTTAAAAGCATTAAGATCATGATAAAAAACGACACAATCAAAACAATTCTATTGCATGAAAGTCTTTGAAGATCAATCAATTATAATTAAGATCAATTGTAGCTCTAATAAAAGAAATTTAGAATATAGTAAAAACAAAACTAACAAGAATTAAATAAAACATAATACTAAATAAAAATAAATTCACCAATTTGAGATACATGGAGTTTCATATTTGTCTCCTCCCTCTCTCCTTGACACGCCGACTTCACTAAAATAGAAGAGCGGAATCTAACTAAGAAAACTCAAAATCTTCTGCAAAGATGGTGGCTCCAAGAATTCTCTCCTCTTCTGCGGCACAAGAGCAGTTTATATAGTCTCCAAAAATCTGCACTAAGTCGACTCCTACTAGGATTTGGAAAAGATTCCTCCTTATCTCCTTGATTTTTTTTTAACCTTATCTTTAATCACGGTCAAATTCTCCAAATTTCTTATTTGGGCTGACTTTTTCTTCAAGATAAAATATTCTAAAAGATATTACAATATTCTTGAAAGATCTGAAAATATTTCATACAAAATAAAATTACGTGAGTAGCAATTAAATTCACCAAAAATTCATCAAAATTTAGTAAATATCAAGTTTAAATTAGCAAGAATACTCTATTAAAAATAGAGTTATCAATTACCTCCAACTTAGAAATTTGCTAGTCTTTGAGCAAACAATAAAAATAAACAAATCTCATCTTCAATTATCAATATCCATTCATAATTACGTGAAATCACAACTCAAGGGAAAAAATAAATCCCATCAATCCAAAATCAATACATAAGCTATATTTACTTTAACTATGCAATCCGTGTGTATGTGTGCCCCTTGACTTTCCAAATCATGTATGCTCAAATAAATCAAGTTGATATGCAACACTCTAAACTCAAGATCCATTAGCCAAATCTCATAAATTTTTTTTCAATTCTCTCTCCACTATTGAAAACTAATACTCATTCAAAAATCAATAGGTCTTTTAAGGCTTATAATGTGGCTTGGCTAAGGGGAGGGTATAAAGGATTTAAGCTCAATAAACCCTATAAACATATCAATTCTCAAAGTATTTGAATTAAATAGGATTCAAGACATATCATTCATATACTTACACTATTATAGCCATACAATTTACAAACATTCAACACTTTAAAGCTTATATTATTTCTCTTTCCACGCTATACGGCGAAGTTTCTTCCAAAGTCTCTTTCGTAGTGCAATACTAACTCATTGAATATCCAAAAGGCTCACTCAAGTTGAAAGTTAGTAGTAGAGATCCGTATGAGCTGTACTAGAGTAAACAATTTTCACTTTATAACTTGCAGTTTTTTTTCTTTTCTTTTTTCTTACTTTTTTTTTTTTGTCTTTTTTTGTCTTTTTTTGTCTACTTTTCATGACTATTTCAAGTTTTAGCAACTTCAGACACATTAAGAATCCATAACTATTAAAGTAGCTTTACGGATAAACATGCTTATGGGGTATAAGGTAAAGTAATACATTTGGATCAACATTATAAGGTCATCAAAGAAAAATAGGCCAATTAAGCTCAAAAGGGTACTAAGGATCAAGTAATAAGGTAGGCTTGAAAGGCTCAAACGATCCAAAGAATGCCTATATCACCTTATTGATTAAGTATAACATATTAATTTCAAGAGAATATCAAACAAATTATAAGACTTAGGTGAGTTCTAAAGAATCGCATGCTTCCCATTGATCTTTTCTAAGCACACATAACTCAAAAGGCAAGGATAAGTGCTCAAAATATGGATTGCATAATCAAGATTAAGACTAACTCATATATCAATAACCAATTGAACAAGATTTATATTCCCCTAAAAATCGCAACAACTCATAACCATGAAAGGATATCAATATTGTAAATTACGGTTCAAAATCATCATCTCTTATAAAGTTTGCTTCAAAAATATTTCAAAAATTTTAAATAAGTGCAAATATTTTCAAGATTAGCAAAAGTTTTAGCACAAAAAATTTCAAAATTTTCGATCCCCTACCCCTAACTTAAAATGAAGCATTGTCCTCAATGCGTAAAAAAAATAAAGAATTAAATACAAGCAATGAGGCAAACAAATTAGAGTAAAGTTCAAAATACTCCCCTGGAGATGTGAAAATGGCAATTGTCCATGTTGAATCACGCCCAGTAAAGTGAGGAATGGTTCAGATGTGTTGTTGAAAGTTGTTCGTAGAAAATTTATTAACTTCATGATCGCATGGTCGTACACCCCTAATCACTTTTATGCCTGTTGTGCACACTACTATCTCTGCAAAATAGAAAATTCATCACCACAAAAATTCTTCTCTTTTTTTTTCAAACATAATGCAAACCAAAATAAAAAATAAAAAATAAAAGCTTAAAAACTTGAGTTGCCTCCCAAGAAGCGCTTGCTTTATAGTTCGCAACCGAACTCTTTCCATGCTTTTAAGTAGGTGGAACCAAGGTGATAATAGATGATTGAGCATCGAAACCTCCTCCATAATAGTGCTTGAGCCTATGACCGTTTACTTTGAAAGTCCCATCATTCTCATTGATAATCTCAACAACTCCAAAAGGGGATACTTTAGTGATGGTGTAGGGATCGGTCCATCTAGACTTCAACTTTCCTAGAAACAAACGAAGACGAGAGTTATATAACAAAACTTTTTCACCCACATGAAATTCATTTCTTAAGATGTGTCGATCATGCCATCTCTTCGTTTTCTCTTTGTAAATTCTTACACTTTCGTATGCATCATTGCGCATCTCTTTCAATTTATCTAATTGAAGCAATCTTTTCTCACCTATTACATGCATATCAAAGTTTAGTTTTTGCAAAGCCCAATATGCTTTTATGCTCCAACTCAACAGGTAAATAACATGCTTTACCATACAAAAGTCGAAAAGGTGACATACCAATAGGAGTTTTCAAAGCAGTTCTATAAGCCCATAAAGCATCATCAAGTTTCCTTACCCAATCATTCATATTAGTATTTACAGTGTTTTCCAAAATTCTCTTTATCTCCCTATTAGATATCTCAGTTTGACCACTAGTTTGGGGATGATAAGCAATAGCTACCTTATGAGTGACTCCATATTTGTGCAAAATGACTCAAATTGTTTATTCATGAAGTGTGTGCCTTGGTCACTTATAATAATCTTAGTTGTGCCAAATCGAGTAAAGATATACTTTTTCAAGAAATTAAAAATAACCCTAGCATCATTAGAGTGCAAAGCCACAATCTCTACTCATTTAGACACATACTCACAAGCAACTAATATGTAAGTGTTACCAAAAAAATGTGAAAACAGACCCATGAAGTCAATGCCCAAATATCAAATAATTCACACACCATGATATTATTTAAGGGCATCTCATGCCTTCTAGATATATTTCCAATCCTTTAACACCTATCACAATGGGAAATATAAGCATGTGCATCCTTAAAAAGAGTAGGCCAATAAAATCCACATTGTAAAATCTTAGCAATAGTTTTGGTGGCACCATAGTGACCATCTACCTCTCCATCATGGTAATGAAAAAGAATGTTAGGGATTTCTTTCTTAGCAACACAACGTCTAATTATTCGGTCAGCATATACCTTAAATAAGTAAGGATCCTCCCAAAAGTAGTGTCTAACATCGGAGAAAAACTTTTTCCTTTGTTAATAATTCAAGTCGAGGGAAAAGATGTCATTTACCAAATAATTCACAATATCTGCATACCATGGAGTTTTGATTTTCAAGGAAAAGAGTGCTTCATTAGGAAAATCATCCAAAATTAGTACCTTATTGCTAGGGGCATTTGGCAACCTAGAAAGGTGATCGGTCACAAGATTCTCGATCACTTTCTTGTCTTTAATATCTATATCAAACTCTTGAAGCAACAAGATCCAATGAATTAACCTTGGTTTCGCATCCTTCTTTGCCAACAAATACTTTAAAGCTACATGATCAGTATAAACAATCACTTTAGAGCCAATCAAATAAGAACGGAATTTATCAAAAGTTAAAACAATTGCTAAAAGCTCATTCTTAGTAGTGGCATAATTCAATTGGGCTTCATTAAGGGTTCGACTAGTATAATATATGACTTGAAAAATTCGGTCATTCCTTTGACCAAGCACAGCTCCAATGGCATAATCGCTAGCATTGCACATCAACTTAAAAGGCAAACTCCAATATGGTGGTATCATTATAGGAGCCGAAATAAGCTTCTCCTTTAATGTCTCAAATGCCTGCAAACACTTAGAGTTAAAATCAAACTTAACATCTTTTTCAAGCAATTTTGTGAGTGATCTTGCAATCTTGGAAAAGTCCTTTATGAATCGCTTATAAAACCCTGCATGTCCTAAAAATCCTCGAAGTAATTTTACAGAAGTAGGAGGTGGTAATTTGGAGATAACTTCAATTTTGGCTTGATCCACCTCAATACCTCTAGCAGATATTTTATGGCCCAACACTATCCTTTCATGCACCATAAAATGACACTTCTCCCAATTTAGCACAAGGTTAGCCACTTCCCATCTTTGTAACATCAAAGCTAAATTATGCAAGCATAAATTAAAAGATGCACCAAAAACAGAGAAATTATCCATGAAAATCTCAATGTATTTCTCTATCATGTCAGAAAAAATAGCTATCATGCATCGTTGAAAAGTAATAGGTGCATTACAAAGACCAAAAGGCATCCTTCTATATGCAAATATACCGTAGGGACAAGTAAATGTAGTTTTTTCTTGATCATTAGGTGCAATATGGATTTGGTTATACCCTAAAATCCATATTCTGCAAGTTTTTCTAACATTTGATCAATGAAAGGTAAAGGAAAGTGATATTTGCGAGTGGCATCATTCAACTTTCTATAATTCATGCAAACTCACCACTCTGTAACTGTCCTAGTTGGAATTAATTCATTCTTTTCATTAGTTAGAACAGTCATACCTCCTTTTTTTGGCACTACTTGCACATGACTTACCTAATCACTGTCAGAAATTGGATAGATAATACATGCATCGAGTAACTTAATTACTTCAGTTTTCACAATTTCTTGCATTTTCGGATTGAGCATCCTTTGTGGTTGGATGACTGGTTTGTATTACTCCTTCATCAGAATTTTGTGCATGTAAATCGAAAGGTTTATTCCTTTTATATCCGCAATGGCCCATCCAATTGCACTCTTATGCTCTCTAAGCACTCTAAGTAATTTCTCCTCTATCACCCCTGTCAAAGAAAAAGAAATAATCACTAGATAAGAAATACCATCAAGAAAAGCATATTTTAAATAAGAAGGTAAATGTTTAAGCTCAAGAGTTGGTGGTTCTTTAATGGAAGGTTTGGGCTTCTTTACACTTGACTCAAACTCTTCAATTTTTTGTGATTTCCATCTCGGACATGGACTTGCTTCTAAAAACTCAACAGCCTCTCTTATTTCTTCATGCTCAGTTTCTTTCTCTTTTGGTGGAACCAAACATGCCTCTATAGAATCTTGAGTTGCGATCAATTCAAGCACGATCTTTACTTGTCTATGATATCTATCTACAAGCAATCACTCGATCCCCCGGGGTTTTTCATGGCTTTGAGGACATTGAAAGTAACTTGATCTTCTCCCACTCTAAGGATCAATTTTCCTTGTTGTACATCAATGAGAGCTCTTCCTGTGGCTAAGAATGGTAAGCCCAAAATAATAGGAACTTTATAATCCTTTTTCATCTCTAGCACAACAAAATTCGCTGAGAAAATAAATTTATCCACCTTTATTAAAACATTCTCCACCACGCCTCTTGGATATTTGATAGATCTATCCACTAATTGTAAAGATACGGTGGTCGCTTTTACTTCTACACCTAGTTTCACGAACACCGAATAAGGCATTAGATTTATACTAGCATCAAGATCACATAAAGCTTTATTAAAGTAAGCATCACCAATATTGCATGAAATAGTAAAATTCCCTGGATCTTTTGATTTTGGTGGTAGCTTATTTTGAAGGATGGTCGAACATTTCTCATTCAACTTCACAGTCTCATACTCCTCTAACTTCCTTTTGTTAGCTAGGATCTCCATTAAAAACTTGGCATAACTTGGTATTTGAGCTAGAGCATCTACAAAAGGAATATTAATGTGCAACTATTTAAGATAATCAACAAAATTTGAAAATTGTTTATCTTGCTTGTGTTTGGCTAGCCTCTCCAGAAAAGAAATAGGTGAAACATATGGCATTGGAGATGGCTTGCTCTTTTGTGGCTCATCTTGTTGTTTGATCTCGGTGGAAGATTTGGTCTTATTCTCTTCTTCCACATCCTTATCTTGATCTTGCTTTCCAACTTTTTTTCCACTTCTTAACGTAATTACCTTTGCATTCTCTATGGGATTCCTCTCGGTATCACTTGGCAATGCACCACTTTGTCTCTTATTAATTCTCTAAGCTAATTGCCCAACTTGCTTCTCTATGTTTCGAATTGATGCTTCTTGATTGTGGAGTCTTACATTGGTACTTCTCATGAAATCTTGAGTGGTTTGAGCTTGTTTTTCCACAGTTTGGGTTAGCTTTGCAACCAAAACCTCCAAGTTGGAATTATGCTTCTCCATGGATAGTGGTGGTGCTCTCGGTCCTTGTTGATTTTGACCTCCCCAAGATAGATTATGCTGATTCCTCCATGTCGCAACCTCACCTCGAGTGCACTACCTAGGGTTTGGCTAATGGATTATAAAGCCTAAACTTAGTTCGGGCTCTCCCAAGCCCATACAAATTCGCGACTTAGGGTTTAAGTTTTTTTAACATGCCAATGATTTTTAGGAGTCGCCACTAATCTATTTTTGGTGGGTCGATTAGAAACCCAAGTAAAGCACGAGAGAGTTACTTCACTCCTACGAACCAGAGACTGTGGGATCGGGGACTTGATTACGTTAGATTTCTCTAATTTCGGTACATTTTCTCCTTTATTTGAAAAAAAAATGATTTGCAGACAGTTTGGTTTGATTTTAATTTAATCCCTAACATGCAATGTGATCATACGAGTGCGCAACCACTATCTAACACTCAATGAAGCAAAGCAATAAATAAATTGCAAGGAAAAGGAGAAAGTTACTTACCTTAAAGCTACGAAAGCATCTGCGATGTTAGCTTAAAAATTACATCAATGATCCTAGATATAATTTCTAATTAACACGCAGTCATTCAAATATTTTTTAAGGTTTTCACTTATTTAATGAAGCCTAAAACTACGTGCAATGCATGTAATGACATACAAAATTGTCTAACTATAATAGCATGCAATGTGCAACCTAATATGCAAACTATATGTCACGTGACATTAATTATTTAACTTAATATAATATTAGAAAATATTTAATGCAACTATCCTAGCATGTCACGCATTCAAATGACCCTAAACATGCAATGACTAGATGACACACGGAAGATGACCTAATTCTACATGACATGAGCATGGCAATTTTTTTTTTGTTTTCTTGATTTTTTTATAATCAAAATTCGAAATAAAAAAAAGAAAAAAGAAACACATCTAACTCAACTATATTTTTTTTTTGGTTTCCTTTAATAAGCCAAATCAATTTGAGCAAAGGCATATCAACACATAATGCAACTGAATCATATAAAAGCACGCAATTTTCCCGACCCTAGATAGAAAATCAAAACAATCAAAAACCTGATCCGACGTCTCGCGGCTCAATATTTTTGATTATTGAGATTTTTATCACGACACGACGACCTCTCTAAATCGGAATATGCCAATCATGCAATACTTTAAACGAGAAAATAAAATATTCAAGAATTAATTTAGATAGAAACTTTACCTACTTTGTCTCTTGGGAAAATGCCTCCTTTTGTGAGTCGACCTTCAAGACCTGCAGCGAAAAGAGACACTTTTTTTTCTTCTCTCTCTATATTGCGCTGCCACTCCTTTTCTCTCAATTGTGGCTGTGTCTTTTTTGTGTGTGTGTCTTCAGTGTGTGTGGCCCCCCTTTTTATAGGTGAGAAGACTATGTTATTTAAGGAAAGATGATAAATTTGCACGTTGTCTATTTAGCTCTTGTATCTCACGTGCAATATTTTTCAAATATTTCATCCAACGCTTTCCTTGAATATTGAAAGAATTGAGAATATTCTCGGGAATATTCTCACATTCCTGGGAATATTCTTATATTTCAATTCGTCACCCCTTAACGAGAATATTTCATCCGACACATTCCTTAAATATTGAAAGAATAACGCGAATATTCTCGGGAACATTCTCATATTCCCGGGAATATTCTCATATTCCAACTGTCACTCCTTAACGGGCCTAGCCAAATTCTTTTCTCTTGTGGGCTTAGTCCAACTTATTAAATTAAAACTTAGAACCATCAATTGAAGCCTTGCCACATGTCCAATGTAAATGCAATAATAAATGCTCCTAAAACTATATGCTATGCAATTTAATCCTAATATTTTTTGTTTAGGGGTTAAAATTAATCCCTAATTTTTTGTGCATTAAATTATGAATGATTGATCAAAATTTAGGTGTCAACAGCTGCCCCTCTTTGAAGGTGAGCTCGCAGAGGTTGCATTCAAAGATAAATTGAAACCTAAATTTTGACATGCATATGCAATGTAATGTTATTTTTTGTGGGAAAATGAATCCCATTTTAAAATGCAATATGATATGATGCATGGAAAAGCTAATGCAAAGTATGAAAGAAAAGAAAAGAAAAAAAAAGAAAAAAAGCGTACCTGTAGTTACTTACCAATCAATGTGGTAGAGCATCTTGAGGTACGTAATGAATTTCTACTCCACAAGCATCTGGCTTTGATTTCAGATTTCTTGAAGAGTTTAATGTTTATCGAATTGCCTAGATTCAGACTGAGGCAACCGAATCAACGGATGCTCAATGTTAGGTGAGACGACCATTGGAACAAGATGTCTCGAAATACCTAGATCTAAACTAAGGTATAACGAGAAAAATCAAAGAATATTCATATTCAGAATGAAATGTTCGATAAAAAGATTCGAGACATTTAGATCCATACTGAAATGTCAAGAATCGAGGAACTTAATCAATAAACACTCAATGTTAGGTGAGATGAATATTGAATTAAGACAACTTAACCAATAGATGTTCAATGTTAGGTGAGTCAAATATTGGATTAAGATAACTCGAAATACTTAGATCCAGACTAGAGTATAACGAGAAAAATCAAAGAACATTCATATCCAAAATGAAATGTTCAATGGAAAAATTCAGACATTTAGATCTAAACTAAAATGTCAAGAATTAGAAAACTTAACCAATAGACACTCAATGTTAGGTGAGATAGATATTGGATTAAGACAACTTCGCCAATAGATGCTCAATGTTAGGTGAGTCAAATATTGGATTAAAATGATTCGAAATACCTAGATCCAGACTAAGGCATGACGACAAAGCTCAGAAAACATTCATGTCCAAAATGAAATGTTTGACAAAAATATTGTGTAACATTCAGATCCAAACTGAGATGTTAACTTGTGGGAAGAGTTACCAAATTTTGCTTTGGGTATTCAAAGAGATTTAATACTTACCTGGTGACATTTCTGACTCTTGGAGAAAACGTCTCTAAGGTGATGAGGAGACTTTCGGCTACAACAGCATACCAGGTGGATAAAGAGGAACTTTAGGCTACGGGAGCATACTGGATTGATGAAGAGACTCCGGGCACGCCATGTCGATTAAGAGGGATATCAGGCTACAGAAGCACACCATGTCAATTTCCTGTAAAATTCAAGAATGTTTGGACGAATTTCAAGGCTTTAGAGAGCAACTCGAACGTCGAACATTATTTGGTCTTCAAGAAAATATTATCTATTAGACACAATTAAAGCAAAACTGATATGCATTCATAAAAAGTAGACAATTTGAGCTACTGTAGAACGCATATTTCAATCCAATCAAAGTTTATGCACAATGTTTGCACAACCAAATTGCCACTAGGGAGAAGAATCTTGCAAAACAACTTTCACTCATGACATAAATTACTTAAGAATGCTCAATGAGAGACTTTCAGTTAGAAATGACTTTCACTCACTCTCATTCAGAATGGCTATTTTATGAGAATCACTTCATCTCACTATCATCATATCGACAAGGGTCCAAGAATTCTTGCAAGCGGTACAACCTTACCAATCTGAGAGATCTTTAATAGGGACCTTAATGTGGGTTTGGTCAACGGTTTAACAACGGGGACTCTTTGAGTCAAGGCTATTGAAAAAAAATAATATTCCACAATCACCTTCGGATTTACAAGTCAAGAACCCTATAAATAATCTTGCTCGCACTTCTTTGAGCAATGCTTAAGACATGTGAACACCCACATTAATTCAAGTGCCCTAATCTGAAGAGACTTTATAAGGGACATAACGTAGACTAGGTTCACGGGTTAAGAAATGAAAGGATTATTAAGCTCAAAATGTGTATAGATGGGTGAGAGTTGGTGATCATCTTGGCATTATCGCCAGTCTTCATCTTCACCATCAAGGATTGTCTTCAAAATGTGCTCTATTGACTGTAAAAGTTTTGCACTTGAGTTCTTTGAGTACCACTCCATTGGGGATAGAACTTTTCACAATTGATAGTCATCCATCTCAACTCTTTTTCATTTTCTCCTTTGGGCATTGACCTTGCTTTTACTAGGCACACCGCTTTTTCTTGCCCCTCTTTTTACTCTTATGTCTATGGGCATCGGCCTTGTTTTTACTAGGCACACTGCTTTTTCTTGCCCCCTAGTTCTATTTTAACATCGACACACTATTTACAATGTATCAAATTTTCATTTGGACTTCTAAAGGTCTTCACATTTTGTTGATGCTCTAGACCATGTTGTTTCTTGAATGGTTACTTTATGCTTGCCCTAGTGTGGGGGATGATCACCAATTGGGTTCAAAGAAATGAATTTGTAGGCTCAAGAGGGCTATGCAATGGATATAAGTGTGTAGGATAGAGAAAAAAATGCTCTTCGTCATCCTAAGGCACTTGGATTATTGCTTGAGTTCATTTGCAATAAGATACTAAAAGATTGATGCAAGTGAGAACAAGAGAATTTCTATCTATTTTTCTCACCACATGATGCCCACTTACCTCCAATTTGCCCCAATATGGGGTGGTTCTTGACAGGGGTAATTTGAAAGAAATCTCCACAAGTGTATGAGGCTCAAAGGGGTTAAGCAATAAATCACTTGCAGTGTTTGGGATGCAAAAATGAATTGCCCCTCATCATTTCGGTCATCGTACCTTTTGCAAGAAAACTCTTTACCTTGTGGATATGGAAATTGATGCACTCATCTTACAAGTGTATAAGTAAGGGACTGTGTATAGGACATGTTTTTGCCTTTCATCATCTTGACACATGTCTCACTTAGCATTCTTAAGAATTGGATGCCATTCATTGAATTGCACATCTCGACAAATCTCCACATGAAATTAGCAAGTAAAATCACCATGCAAATTCTCTTTCCAAAAGAGCTCAACAATTTTAAGCATGAAAAACTTTGTGACTTCGGAACAAACAATTCAAAAAATATTTTCACAAACATGAAAAACATGATATTGAGCATTCATTTAAGGAATTTCCCTATAAAGGGACTCTATTAGCAATCAATGTCCTTGGATTGCCCTTATCTAAAGGGAACGAACACATAAATTGATCAATTGAGAATGAAAAAATCGATCATTGATTCGATAAATGCTCCCTTCCTGCTTTTGCCTCAGCACAATAGAATGTGCATGAATAGGACACTATGCAAGAGAATGCAAATTGAACATCCATTTTGGCTTGGATTGAGATTTCATCTCAATTGGGTCACTATCAAAATCTGTCATTCCCCTTATCCATCACCTACAAGGAAAATAACAAACTGTCAATTCAAAAATTAATTATATTTAGGGATGAGATGTACCTCTTTCATCAAATATGGATGGTCCTCTTTTGACATGTCCCTCACTTTCTCTAGGAGATGAGAAATGTAGGACTGACTATGCTTTGGATTTTCGGGATAGATATCTCAAGTATCAACAAAAGATGCCCTACATTAACTCTTTGGAGTTGTGCTCTCAACCTAATTGAATAACAATCAAGTCAATGGGTCCATTACAACTTGTTGTGCCTTTTTCGAATGTTCTTTCCTTAGGCCAAGAAAATTATGCTCTGAGACATGAGGCAAATAAGTTAGAAAAATAAACAGATCAACTGGAATGCATAATTTTGGAAATGGCTCCAAAAAAGTTTTCTTTTGAATTTTTCTTTTGGGTGAGGAAACATAATGAAGCCCAGCCCTCAGAATTTTCCTTGGATTTTCCTTTTATTTTATTGATTGGATATCGTCACCAGGCTAGTTTGGTGTACCCCATTATGCTCTCAAAACAAAACTTGTAATTTTATTGATATTCATCAATCAATTACAACTTATTGAATGTAAAATGCAGTATTCAAAGCGAAAAAAAAGAAAAGAAAAGAAAAATCCCTAGAATGCAGTAAAAATTCCCACGCAGGGGAATATGCGAGAATGATAAATGAGTTACTATTGTGGGCCAGCGCCCGTTCTCTCCGAAGATTCTTTTTCAATGGCACCTATCATCAAATAGGTTAATGATTCATTCCATTACATCATCAGGGTTCTATTCTCGTGGAGGTATCGGATCATCCATTCCATCGTTGTGCACCAGGGCTTTGGTAAATGGTTCCACATTCTTTTGGTGTGGCATATCCACATGCAGTGGATCGATTTCATCCTTACTAGCATTCAGTGCAGTCCATTCTTCCTCCCAACCAATAATGACTTGAGATATAGTGGAGATCATGTCGGTATGGTCAACATACACAATCATGCCAACGTCCGCCATCATAGCGACCCTTTCTTTCATCAAGGATAGGGGAACCGCCTCATGACTCGGGTAGTATCCAGCCTTTTCTAGCCCATTATAGACATCTATAACATGCACTCTCAAATTCTTGACTTGACCAACGTCAAATCCAAATATGGCATTTACCTTGTCTTCGTGCTCAGGCAATGGGTTCCTCTTGACATTCGGTTGGGTGGTGCGGAATGAGAATGCATTAGTGTCCAATAAATTCTGAACTTTGTGCTTTAAGGTCATACATTCATCAGTTGAATGTCCCACTTCTCCCATATGATACTCGCATTTCTTGGAGGGGTCGTAGTTAGAGAATTTCTCCGGATTGGGCCGTTTCGATTCATAGGAGAGCAGCCCATTCTTTTGCAAGATCGGCAAGACTTGAGATAGAGAGCCAGGAAGTGAAGAGAATTGCCTCTTAGTGAATGGTCTTGATGCGGATGGACGGCCTTCCCCATTCGGATTCCTAGGGATATGAATGATTGACGCCTTATTAAAGGTTGGTTGCACATATGCAACATTTACTTCAGTGGTAAGTTCTTTTTCCTTCTTTGTAGTAAACCTCCTATTTGGTTTATTAAACCACCCCTTTTTTAGCCCCATCTCTATTTGTTCACCCACAAGGATGAGTTGATTAAAGTTCTCCACATACGTGCCAACCATTCGATTACGGAACCCGAAAGGGAGGGTCTTAACAAATAACTTCATCAACTCTTTGTCAGTAGGCTCAGGAGTGATTTGGGCGGCCAAATTCCGCCATCTTATGGCATACTCCTTAAATGACTCACTCTTCTTTTTTTCCATTTGCTCGAGATCTTCTCGGGAAGGTGCAATGTCCATGTTGAACTTGTACTGCTTAAGAAATGCATCAACCACCTCACTCCAAGTGTTGAGGAGGTTTATGTTCTTCATGATATACCAAGTGAGTGCAGGCCCGCCCAAGCTCATTTGGAACCATTGGATCATGAGGGGTTCATTCTTGATATGTTGGGCCATCCTCACATGGTACATCTGCAGGTGAGCTTTCGGGCAAGAAGTGCCATTATACTTCTCGAATTCTGGCATCTTAAATTTGTTTGGCGTATTGACCTTCTCATAAATAGACAAATCAATCGGGAGTGAACTTTGCGAACCCTGCAATTGTTTCACTTTCTCTTCAAGCTTTGCAAAACGTTCATCCTGCTCTGTTTTAAAGAGCTTATGAGTTTTGGCCTTTCCTTCCACGACAATGACATCATCTTCTAAGGGGGGCATGTCATCATCAAATTCATTGGATTGGCCATGAACAACTTTTTGCTTAAGTGCTGTAGGAGGTGTGACTTCTGGGCTCGAACTTGCTCTGAGCTCTTTAAACTCAGTTGTCATTTGTTGTATTGCGGCGAAGCATTGATTCATTTGATATTCCATTTTATCAATACGTTCGCGCAACTCAGCTTGCTCAGCCATTCGTGCTTTCAATCTCATAATGATGGGTGAACGAGATGGCTCCGTTATCACCTGATTTGCAGAAAGGAAAACACATAAGCATCGCATATGGAACATGCCGGTCCATGACAAAGATCTAACCGCTTTTATTAAGTGATATTGAATTGAAAATGACTCTCTAGGGAATTAAATTCCTAAAACATCAGTTTAAGAAATTGAAATAATACTCTAAAATTGAAATTGAACTCCTGAAACAAACTAGTGACTCTTCTCTATATATAATTGGGAGACCACTGTTCTTCGAAGCTTTTTGTTCTGTCGAACCAACTCAGAGATGTGAGCCTCTTTTGTTTCCATCGTTTCTTTGAGATGTTCAATTTGCGCTTTACGAGTGAGCTGCACCATGACCTCAGGTATTGCAGGGAGTAGAACCGTGGGAATTTTATGGTGGTGGATATAATAATCCGAGGCATGATAAATCTTCTCTTCTCCCTTCAACCTTTTGGGCACCACTATCTTTTCTTGCTGGCATTTCTTCCATGCATTTTCGAAACAACCAATCTCTTCCAAGTATTCATGATCCTTACGCATGAAGAGAGTTTGAAATAGGTCCATCCGAAGAGGAGGTGGAATATCTTGGAGCACACGGTATTGGCGGGCTACCCTATAAGGGTAGTAAGATGTCGCGCCAGTGATTCCCAACAATGGAACCGGATCATCTTTCTTATGACAAAAACGAGCCTCACCAACATGAAACCATTTAGCATACCATAAGAAGCCCTCGGGATCTGGATCTTTTAGAAAAGTATACTTTTTCTCTAAGATTGAAAACCTTTTTATTGGATGATTAGAACCTTCTATTTCACCTCGACGCATGAAATGACCAAACTCCCTCACGTGTGAAGAAAACCAAATTTGTAGAAGTTCAGGAGATGCATTCATGATTTTTCCTCCATTTTGTTTAAAACGATTGAGGGATAGAAATGTCTCAGCTAGAATCATGTTTATAAAATTCATGCCAGCACATGCTTGCCTAACCACCCATGCAATCAAAGGATTAATAGCATTTTTTCTATGAGGAAAAATTATAAATCCAAAGAAAGCTAAAATGAATATCCTACCTTTTTGGCGCATTGAAGATTGATTTGAAAAGTGATTAGCCAAAAATGAGAAAGGGCATGCATTACAATTAGCTTTCAAAATTTTCTTAACCTCATCGGTTTTGATTCTTAAAAATTCAGACAAAATTGATGTGGGCTCTAAACCGAGAGGCGGCCTAACAAGTTCAATCCCGAGGGGCATTCTCATGGTAACACTATATTCTTCAAGTGTTGGAGTTAGCTCATTCTTACCACCAAAGATGAAGGTAGTAGTCTCAGGGCACTAGAAGTGAGATATTGCTTGCAAGACACCACTATGGACTCCAATATCAAGAAGGGGTATGAGTTGACCAAGTATTGACTCCACATAGTCTTGGCCTTCATTATTTAGATTATTCCACCATCCCTTGAGCTCAATCTTAGGAGTTGGAACGAATTGAACATTGGATCTTCCCATTGTAGTAAGACGTGCGATCGTCATGGACCAAAAAAAATAAAAATAAAAATAAATTGCATAGTGTAAGGTAAGAATACTTACTTCATGGCGGAAAAATAGCAATCACATAGACATATCCATGAGACGTGAGGTTTGACACATAAACTATAAGGCTTAGCAAATTAGAGCTAAGAGGAATGATCCGACTAGTCGCAGTCTCGCGTACAAAGGTCGGGTCCTCTTAGCTCCAGCTTGGTCAAAGAAAATCCTATAGTCATGCGATCTCGCAGACAAGGATAAACATTTTGACACCAAGAAAAAATTTTGGAGTTGAGAAAGGCAACCTCTACATCGCAGTCTCGTGTTCAAGGTTGGATCATTTCTCAACACCATCCTAATATCCTTAATTGTGGTCCAGGTCCGACGGCAGGTAGTGTGTGCAAGAGTGTAGTGTAAATGCATAGACATGCACAGCAATTTATATTCACAACAACACTTCAAAAATTGAAAACATTCATTCCCAACTCCAACCTGCAAGACAAGGGGTTAACAATCACTCCACCCCTTATAACTCCATCTGCAAAAACATTTAACACCTCAAATAGTTAGGGACGTACCTGGTATCCTCGTTGACAAACAAAAATTTTTAAAAAAAGAGAAAATTGGCCTAAGTCCACTAAGAGTTTAAACTCAAGTCCCCAATGGAGTCGCCAAGCTGTCGCGACCTTCCTGAAGGTGCACCACCTAGGGTTTGGCTAATGGATTACTAAGCCTAAACTTAGTTCGGGCTCTCCCAAGCCCATACCAATTCGCGACTTAGGGTTTAAGTTTTTTTAACATGCCAATGATTTTTAGGAGTCGCCACTAATCTATTTTTGGTGGGTCGATTAGAAACCCAAGTAAAGCACGAGAGAGTTACTTCACTCCTACGAACCAGAGACTGTGGGATCGGGGACTTGATTACGTTAAATTTCTCTAACGCCCTTTCGGTACCTTTTCTCTTTTATTTAAAAAAAATGATTTGCAAGCAATTTGTGTAGATTTTAATTTACAACCTAACATGCAATGTGATCATGCGAGTGCACAACCATTATTTAACACTCAATAAAGCGAATCAATAAATAAATTGCAAAGAAAAGGAGGAAGTTACTTACCTTGAAGCTACGAAAGCATTGTTAGTTTTAAAAAAAAATCACATCAATGATCCTAGATATGATTTCTAATTAACATGCAACCATTCAATTTTTTTAAAGGTTTTCACTTATTTAATGAAGCCTAAAACTACGTACAATGCATGTAATGACATACGAAAGTGTCTAACTGTAATAGCACGCAATATGCAACCTAATATGCAAACTATATGTCACGCGACATTAATTATTTAACTTAATCTAATGCTAGAAAATATTTAATGCAACTACCCTAGTATATCACACATTCAAATGACCCTAAACATGCAATGACTAGATGACACACGTAAGATGACCTAATTCTACATGACATGAGCATGGCAATTTTTATTTATTTATTTTTTTTTATAATCAAAATTCGAAAAAAAAAAAAACTATATGTAAACATGACAACTATCCTAAAATATTCTAATAAGAAGCACATGTAACTCAACTATATTTTTTTTGGGTTTTCTTTAATAAGCCAAATCAATTCGAGCAAAGGCATATCAACACATAATGCAACCGAATCATATAAAGCATACAATTTTCTGCCACCCAAGATAGAAAATCAAAACAATCAAAAACCTGATCGGACGTCTCGCGGCTCAATATTTTTGATTATTGAGATTTTTTAACATGACACAATGACTTCACTAAATCGGAATATGCCAAATATCTCAAAGGAAATCACGTTAGCAATAAATGCATTGCTAAATAGGCAACTTTATATTCAGATAAGCGAACGGATTAGGAAATTACCTTGATGGTTTTTCTCTGGTTCTCACAAATGATCTAAGCTGGTTTTCAATTACTAATGATAATACTGTTCCATAGCTGAGTGAGACTTGTGGCCACGGGCTCACGATGTCCAATGAAGAGGCAAGTCTACAATGGGTGGGCAACCGCGAGGTGAACTCTAGACTCGTCAAGCGGGTATAGAATTTCTCGGACGATGGGGTGTTGATGTCGTGGACCACTGCCAAAAAAAGAATTTTAATGAACTAATCCTTGGTCCTTTAACTAGACCAAGCAATCTCATGCAGAAAGGGATGAACTCTACCGCTCACTCACCCCTTTTGATTGAGATCAGGTTGGCTCCTTGTTGAGCATCTTCTCTTCATCATCTTGTGAGTGCGTTGCTGACTATTTGCTGGACTACACGTTGAGGGAACCGGAGCCACGAAGACTAGACTTCGATACTCGTCGACACTGGATTTGTTCGAGTTGATGCAGCGAAGTCGGGTGTCTCGTTGATGCTGGTTGGCGTCGGGATTTGACAGCGATCTTGATGGGAAGCAGCAGTAAGCGCAGCGCTTGTGATTTGTCATTGCAGGGCGTGCAGCTTGGTCGGATCTCAAAGATTTCCTCCCCAAAGAACACCCCTTTTTTCTCACTCTCTCTCGCTTTTCTCTCGCTGTGCCCTCTTCTCTCTCGTGTCCTGTATTTTTTTTTTGTCTCTCTTCAGTGTGTGTGGCCCCCATTTTTATAGGTGAGAAGACTATGTTATTTAAGGAAAGATGATAAATTTGCACGTTGTCTATTTAGCTCTTGTATCCCACGTGCAATATTTTTCAAATATTTCATCCAACGCTTTCCTTGAATATTGAAAGAATAATGAGAATATTCTCGGGAACATTCTCATATTCCCGGGAATATTCTTATATTCCAATTCGTCACTTCTTAACGAGAATATTTCATCCGACACATTCCTTAAATATTGAAAGAATAATGCGAATATTCTCGGGAACATTCATATTCCCGGGAATATTCTCATATTCCAACTCGTCACTCCTTAACGGGCCTAGCCAAATTCTTTTCCCTTGTGGGCTTAGTCCAACTTGTTAAATTAAAGCTTCGCACCATCAATTGAAGCCCATCTGCCACATGTCCAATGCAAATGCAATAATAAATGCTCCTAAAACTATATGCTGTGCAATTTAATCCTAATATTTTTTTGTTTAGGGGTTAAAATTAATTCCTAAATTTTTGTGTATTAAATTACGAATGATCAATCAAAATTTAGGTGTCAACAATCATCATGATTTCCGTGCACTTCTCCCCATAATTTCCACCAAATACGGTAGGAGAATTTGGACTGAAGCTAACAAACTATTGAACTACAATCTTTGGCCTCCTTGACTTGTCAATGTCTTCAATGGTTTGATGGTCAAAGAACATCACATCTCGGCTTCTAATGACTTTTTTTTGCAATTGGATCTCACAACACGTAGCCAAACTCTTCATGTTCATAAGCCAAAAAGATACATTGCCTAGACTTGTCATCAAATTTTGACCTTTTATCTCTTGAAGCATGCGCGAATGCCCGACAACTGAAGACTTTTAAATGATTGTAGAAAGCATCTTTTGCACTCCAAAATCTTTGTGGAACATCCCCCTTAAGAGGTGTCAATTGAGAAAGATTAGTGAAGTCTACTACTATTCTCATTACTTCACCCTAGAATGACTTAGGCAACCTCAAATGAGAGAGAATACACTAAATCTGATTATTAATTATCTAGTTCATTCTCTTTGCCACTCTATTATATTGTGGTGTTGTCAAAACAGTCTTCTCAAGCTTAATATCATAATCCTTGTAATATTGTTCGAGCATCTGTATTCACCATCGTTGTTAGCTCGAACACATTCCAATTTTTTCCCGATTTCTTTTTCCACATTGACATGAAATTGTTTAAAAGCATCAAGAACCTAGGCTTTAGATTTTAAAGTAACAGCCTACAATTTTCTAGGGTAGTCATCAATAGTTGTCACAAAGTATAATACACCACCAAGGATTTTAGCATATGTGCAACAAATATTGGCAAGAATTAAATTAAGTACATTTGATTTTGTGTGTGGAGAGGAACTATGAATGAGAAATTATTTACTTACTTATTAGGTAGTGAGTATAATCCTTCAAATTTATTTTCTTAAATGGTAGAATGTTCTTTCTAACAAGAGTATTGAGTCCTTTCTCACTAAGATGACCAAGTCTTATATGCCATAAGTCAATTGAAGAATCCCCCATTGCATTTATCTATTGTCGGATCAACTTAGCTTCCATGGTGTAGAGAGTACATGTCTTATTGCCCTTAGCCACTATCATAAGACATTTAGTCAATTTCCATTTGCCGTAATAGAATGAATTTCAATAAACATCATCATCTAAGGCAGCTATAGAGATCAAGTGAAGTCGAATATCCAAAATATGTCTCACATTTTTCGGAAGCAAATTACATCCAACATCGAGTTCTAAATATGCATCTCCCATGTTGATAATCTTAGAAATGACATCGTTTCCTATCCTAACACAACTGAAATAGCCGCTACAATAAGAAAAAGCTTTGTTTGTGGAGTTCTCTTCTCATAGAGATTTTTTAATTTCTTTTTACGAAGTGTCCACTTTGATCTCTTAGGCAACATGATGAAACACACTATTGTCAATCCATTATCGAATAAACTCAATCTTTTTCTGATTCATTCGCTCACATTCTGTCTTTTGTATCTCATTTAGCCTCATTACTCTCAACGAAACCAAAAAAAATTTCGCAATATAACATGTCTTCCATCCGAGAGTTCCAAATAAAGTAAATTTAATTTAAACATTGTGTTGCTAGTTTCCTCTATTAATCACTAGAATCTTAGCGCTAGCTTTGATACCACTTTGTTGAGAAGAACTGGAATAATAATTCACTAAGAACTAAACATAACATGGGATCAATTTCTCCCTCAAAACCAAATCAACCAAAATCGACTTAACCCTAGCAACAACCAGCCAATACAACCTTGTAATAAGTAAATATGATGCTGAAATGATAAGTAGACAAAGCCACAAACAACACCAAGATTTAACATGGAACCCAATGTAAGAAAAACTACAAATCACCCAAAAACTTCCACTAATTACTGAGAATAATAGGATACACAAAGTGCTCTTTTCTAGTCACACATTAGAGGCTTAACATTAACAACGCAACCATATTTTCTTATCACAAAGGTGAATTAATATAAACGGAGTAAGAAAATCTTTACTGCATTTGGAGAATTCATAAGAGGTTCTTAACGAACAAAAATGATCAACTTGTAGCCCTCGGTCTCACGAATAATATACTCAAATTTATGCCAATTTCGTCAATATTTAGCCTTCAAATCGGGACCACAAAGCTTTGTCCCTTTTCTTTTTCTTCTTGGCTTTCTCTTGGCGAGATCCTGTCTCTCGGTGCACTCTGCTTCTCTCTCTCCTCTTGGGCTCTACTCCACAAACGAAGCAACCACTCGCTTTTTCTTCTTTTTACCTTTTGACCTTTAGATTCTTTTTTTATGTTAATGTTGGCGGGGCCCACAGGCGGATCCAACCAAAATGCTAAACCAAACCCCTCCATAAAATATTAATATATGCATCTTCTCGTAGAAGTTATACACATATGTATCTACAAAATGGGGTCAATTCCAAAAAAAAAAAAACTCCAAATTTTAGGTCCAGTCTTAAATATATCCCGAATTTTTTTTTGTGTTAAGAAAAATCCTAAACTTTAGGTTCAGTCCTAAATCTGTCCCGAACTTTTCTTTGTCTTAGAAAAGCTCCAAATTTTAGGTTTAGTCCCAAATCTATCCCAAACTTTTGTTTTGTCTCGGAAAAAACCCCAAACTCTTAGTCCATTCCCAAATATATCCCAATTTTTTTTGTCAAAAAGAAAATAATCAAATTTTACTCTAATCCTAAATTTGCCCTCGCCGTATTAGTAATCCCTAATTTTTTTTTATGTCCTAAAATGGTTTTATTTTGAAAATAATTTTCTATGACATCTTGCTTATGTGTATTTATTATCTATGTGGAAATGCCATGTTAAGTTGGGACTAGACTATCAGGTATATTTGAGAACAGATAAAAATTGGTGATTTTTTTAGTACAAACGGAGGGTAAAACTCCAAATTAGTATACTCGTCAATTGCGACGTGTTATTTAATTTAACAATTTGATAGTAAAATTTAACAGAAATTAATAGATGGTAATTTGTTTTGGTGGCCAAAAAATTAATTTTGGATAAATTTGTCGTGTGTGTACCAATTTTAGATTTTTCATGATATTGACTCTTTTTTTAAAACAAAACAAAATTCGGGGTAGTTTTGGGACTAAAATTAAAGTTTAGGGTTTTTTCTGAAACAAAAAAAAAAAATTCGGGGTAGATTTGGGACTGAACCTAAAGTTTGGGATTTTTCTTGAAACAAAATAAAATTCGGAATATATTTGAGACTAGATCTAAAGTTTGAGTTTTTTTTGGAATTGACCCCTACAAAATGAAACTGTAACTTACCATCTTTTGTTTCACCGATCAAACTCATCCAAAGAAAAACAAAAATTATCGGGAGTGAGTGCAAAGAATGGATCCCGACGTGGCTGTAGTTCGCTTTGGATCCCAACCCGAACCCCTGTCCGTCTCCCACGCGCCGCCGCTCACTGCCTCCTACAACGACCAGATCCGGCCCCAGCTCGATGCAATCGATAGGCTCCGAAACTTCATGGTCATGAAGGCATCCAGCTCCCCACCATCGTCGTCATTGGCGACCAGTACTCCGGCAAGTCAAGCGGCCTCGAGTCCCTTGCTGGCATCAACTTGCCGCGGGGGCAGCACATTTGCACGCGCGTCCCCGTCATCATGCGACTCCAAGACAGCCCTGACACCGATTGCCCCGAGCTCTACATCGACTTCAACGGCAAAGTTGTCCACACTGACGAGGGGCACGTCTCTGAGGCCATTAATGCTGCCACCAACAAGATTGCTGGCCACGGGAAGGGCATATCGAACACCCCGCTGAATCTGGTCATCAAGAAAAACGGCATCCCGGACTTGACTATGGTCGACTTGCCTGAAATCACAAGAGGGCCCGTGCACGGCCAGCCCGAGGACATCTACCAGCAGATCTCGGACATCATCATGGAGTACATAAGGCCTGAGGAGAGCATCATCCTCAATGTCTTGTTCGCAACCGTGGACTTCTCCACTTGCGAGTCCACAAAGATGTCGCAAGTATACTCTAGACTGGGGAGAGGACTTTGGCAGTCGTTACAGACGCTGATAAAGCTTCGGAGAGCTTGCTCGAGAAGGTGATGGTCGATGATGTCAATATAGGGCTTGGTCACGTGTGTGTGAGGGATGAGAAAATATTCAGTGGTTAGTATGCGCCATGTCATTAGCTAACATGATGCGCATTTTCCAATCAGATGGTGACACGTGTCTTGGGAGAGAACCCGCTGGAAAAATAGAAGGGCCGCTCGGCTCAAGCTGATAGAAGAAAGAAGAAATGACGGGTCAATAAATGCGTAGCTTCCCCTCAAAATTTTTCTCTCTCCCCGCTTGAATTTTTAGGACTTTTTCTCCTTCTCTCTCTCTTGAAGGACGCAGGCGGAGAAGAACATCCCAGAGACGCGGGCGGAGAAAAACATCCCAGACCACTTGCTCGCACGTCCCACCCCTCCGTCTCCCCAAAAAGCCTCGCCGTTCGCAACTACTCCTGAGCCCCCTCCACCTCTGACTGTTTCCATCGCGGAGATCGAGTGCAAGGTTTATGATTGCGTTGGTTCCTCTTCTCAGACAAAGGAAAGAGAAGCAATGAAGCACATTACGGCCGCCCCTACTCCGGCGCTCACTCGCTTCTCTCTGCACGCTTGTTGCTGCTCTGCCGTTCATCTGGCGGCTGTGCCCCAGCCGTCACCGACAAATCACATTTAAGGGCACCCTTGCTCCGACGCTCATAGCTACTCCGACGTTCGTCAAGTGGCCTTTCCCCAACTGTCGCCGACGAAGCACATTGAGGCCGTAATAAATGTGCTTTGTTGACCGACCGGGGAGGAGGGAGGTGTCCATTTCTTCCTGAGGCGGAGGGACGGGAGCAGAGATCTGACCGTGGTGGGGCAGGAGTGGAGCCTGAGCCACATGTCCTACCACCGGCAATCGGTGATTAGGCGCTGGTCTCGAGCCTTAAGTCCTAATTGAAGGGAGGTGGTCGACTGGTTGAACTTTGTCATTCAAGGTGTGTTTGGGGCTTTCTTTTCTTCCCTTGTCTTCGTCGCTATGTTCACGGTTGGTATTATCTGGTGTTGGGCTCTTCTTTTCAATTTTCGCACAATGGAACCGGACATTTGATTCGCCTCTCTTCTGTGCTTCGTTTGAGATGCTTTTATCCAAAATATCTCATCCATTTCTTCTTGTGGAATGAGATAGGGGAGGTGGTGAGTGCGCTGGACATGAGAGTAGGGCAGGTGCTCAAGGCATGGAGGCATGAGGAGGCCGACTCGTTGTGTAAGTGGAGGAGGTGGACCTCGTCAAGATCAAGTACGTCCCTCTTCAAGAGCTTCAAGTACTCCTCGTCTTTGTGTATTGCAGCGGCTTGGCACTGCTCTTGAAGGTTGAGGATGAAGTAGATGGTCTGCACGTATGTTTGTACACTCAACTTCATTGGATTGCCTGGTAGGTTTTGGAACATTGAACTTGCCTGGATACCATGTTGAACTAAACTGAATGCTAAAGCCTTGGCAAAAGCTTGTGCTTTAAATAACGCAAAGGAATCCTCACCTCGATGACTTTGGTTGGCATGCAAATTTTAATTCCTGAACTCTATTTATGTCAGGTCTACAGCAACTACAGGGATGCAATCAAATTGGTGATACATCTCAAAGAATCAGGGCTAAGGCCAGAGGCTTACTTACAGCTACCTCATTGCAATGACTGCTGTTGCTAAAGAGCTTAATGAATTTGCTAAAGTCTTGCACAGGCTGAAAGGACTAGCTAAGGATGGTTTGATAGCTGATCTTGATGTTGAAAACATTGCCCTAATTGAGAAGTATCAGTTAGATCTCTTGGCTGATAGTGTTTGCTTATCTAGATGGGTCATGGAAGAGGGATGCACCTCTCTTCATGGAGTGGTTCATGAGAGGCTTCTTGCCATGTATATATGTTCTGGTCATGGTCTTGAAGCAGAAAGACAGCTTTGGGAAATGAAGCTAGTGGGTAAGGAAGCTGATAGTGATCTTCACGACATTGTTGTAGCTAGCTGTGCTTTTAAGAAGGAGGTCAACACTATTGAACACTTGGGGCGTGCATGGTAACCATTCTGTTTCTATTTCTGAAATAAATTTTTATTTCAAATCTGTTTTTGGAATAGAAATCCATTTGGTAAAAAAATTTACTTTTTATTTCTGGAAAAAATTTCTATTCCAGAAATAGGTTTGTAATAGAAATCAAAAACAAAAAAATTTTACTTTTCTATTTCTGGAATAAAAATCAGAAATTGTTTCTCTGATTTTTATTTTTCTATTTCTGGAATATAAATCAGAAATTTTTTCTTCTTCTCACCCGAAGGAGTTTTTTGCCGTTCGCCGCTCACCACCACCACCGCCCGCCGCCATCGCCCCTGCCGCTGCTACTTGGGAAATTGAAATTTTTTGGATTATCAAATGAATTTTTATTCCAAGAGTAGAAATTTTTTGTCATTATCAAACGTATTTTTTGGTTCAGAAACTCATCCAGAAATATAAATACAAAAATCTATTTCTCTTCCAGAAATCAATTTTTGGTCAGAAATTTTATCATTCACACCCTCGCTTACTAGAACGGAGATTGCTAGTTCAATGCGGAAGAAAAGAACCTTCTCATGGTTATTGACAGGTTATATTAAAGGTGGACGCTATGATGATGCTGCCGATGCTTAATTAAAATGCTCGACTTGGGTGTGTATCCAGACTATTTGGACTGGGCAGCTGTGCCGCAGTGCTTGAGGAGCAGAATTCAACAATCAGGAGACGTGGGTGCTTATCTCAAGCTTTGCAAATGCCTTTCCGATGCCAATTTGATTGGACCTTGTCTGGTGTATGTCTATGTTAAGAAGCATAAGCTTTGGATCGTGTGGATGCTTTAAATGGTTTAGATAAAGAGCTCAGAGACTCCTATATTTCGCTTTATTTTTGGGGTCGATGACTTCTTAAGATACAGTTCTAGACGCAAGTTGTTTAGCTGTGGTTTCTTGCTTTGTAAATTTTGTACAATGCATCAGTGTCTTGGTTACATTTTCTACACGGTGGTGTCTGTAAGCATGAGGAATTGTTCGGTATATATTTTGTCAAATACACATACATGAGCTATGGCCTACAGGTATATTTTTGCATTATGTAGCTCTAATATTTACTTGTTTTCCATGGTGCTTTTATGCGCATTGTTGTCTCTCTTGATTCACTTATTACAATTTATGCTTAGTGAGCTAATATGACTTTAGCCTATTCATAAAGCACCATCCTTCTGCTATGTAATGAATAGATGGAGCTATATATCTGCTGTACAATACTCAATTAGATATGTTAATTGGAGTTGATGTGGAATTGAGTGGGTAGACTTTTTCTTGGGTAGCCAAAACCAAAGATGTGTGATTTGCAGTTAGAGCACGCATTGGCCTGCTGGATGTCTTTTAACAATAATTTCTAATATGAGTACAAGGAGTGATACAGATAACTATCCTCACCACCTGTCATTTGGTCTGCAAGAGAACATGGAAACCAGGGCAACATTTTCTTTTGTCAAACAGAGCCCATCTTTATAGAAATATTGGTCTTTCCTAAGGAAATGCTCTCCAAAATTGAAGAGCTTTTGGGTAATAGGAAAGCATTAGAATAGAAGGGAGTGAGAACAGCAGAGATGGACTTGGGTGGGCCAATATAAGAAAATGATCTTTGGTGATTTTATTGGCATGATCTCAAGAGTCACATAACAATTAAGTTTTGCATTGCAGAAAGTAAAGCAAACCAGAGTGATTCCCATATTCATTTTCATTTATCTACAAGTGCCACAAACCTCTAAAACATAAACTTAGTGTATACTCTGCACAAGTTGCTTCGGATGCCCAACAGAGAAACTAGGTAAAAGATTGAAGACCTATAGCATATCTTATAATCTACCTGGAGGTTCGGACCTCACCCCTTCTCTTGATGCTGTAGACATAATTTTAAGTTCTGCCCACCAAAGGGGAGATAATTTTGGTGAAACTACATCAGGTTCCGTTGTTGTGATCTCTTTCAACTTGGTCATGACCTCTCTCATTCTTGGTCGCTGATGAGGATTTGGATTAAGACATTCTCTCATCACTGCAAGCAATTTCTGGAGCACATCTTCTTAAAAAGATTTCAAAGTCGGATCCACCATATCTTTTGTGGGCATCTCCCCTCTAAGATACTTGGTTGTCCAGTTGAGTAGAAGACCGTTATCCATTGAGTATGGGATCCTGCCAGTTATAATTTCGAACAAAATGACGCCTAAGTTCTACACATTGCTCTCTGGATCGACTGTTGGTGTGTCTAAGAATTCAACAACAGCTGATCCAATTTTTTGTGGTTACTGAGTCACTGCAGAAACTGAAATCTGATAATTTAGCTGCATAGTCCTCGGTCAGGAAACACGGATGAAGACTGCAGATTCTCGTGTGTTATTGGCAGTGTCAGCTCATGCATGTACTCGAGGCTGTAAGATATGGCCATTATTATCAGTGATCTCATTCCCCAGTCCAAGTGCTCCAATTGTTTGACTGCATAATGTACAAAAGAATCATCAAAACCAACAAGATACCATTGGGATTCAACTTTCTATAATGCATGAGCCCAACCCCATATAATCTGTACATGCTTCGTCCCATTGGTTGATATCTCATTACATGGATACAAGGATGTTCGTAAACAAAAAGGGTTCTGTTTGGGGCATACTCAAAAACCAACATTCTCGTGAAACTCTTCCTTGCAAAAGCTGATAAGATTCACAAAGTTCTTGTGGTTCACCTTTGATAATGTGTCTATTTGAGGATTGACTAAAGCCAAATATTCAGTGATTCAGTGTAAATATTTAACTTCCACAAGATTCTAGCTCAAAAAGAGCAGATAAGTAGAGTTGCTCAATTACCTTCTTTCTGAACTGGGCTTCTAAGTTTTTTGACCAGTTATCAGGAGATGCAGCTGCACTTGAGGTCACAGCAATTTCAACTCCACTAGACAATGTCCCTTTGTAAACTGTGCCATCCGATAGAGTCCCAATTATATTAACGAAATCCTCGCAAGCTGCTTCAAGTTTGGACCGCTGTAGTTTTGGTATGCCTGAAGTGAAAACAACCCACTATTAACAGACAAATTTTTTTTTATTGGTACGGAAAAGTTGAGTAATAATTGCACGGTTGCATCTAAGTGGAAGGACTGGAAGATAACGTTTGTTCTGTATATGTGCCACATAGTAAAGGAGGGTGGGAGTTCCTCTTCATTTTTCCTATGACGTAGATTATGGAATCCAAAATTTTACCCTAGTAGGATAATGATAACTGTTGCGACCTAATCTTGAGTGCACCACTTAGGATTTGGCTAATGGATTACTAAGCCTAAACTTAGCTCGGCTCTCTTAAGCCCATATCAATTCGTGACCTAAGGTTTAAGTTTTTAACATACCGATAATTTTTAATTATGAGTCGCCACTAATTTATTTTTGGTGGGTTGATTAGAAACCCAAGTAAAGTAATGGGAGAATTACTTTACTCCTACGAACTAGAGACTATGGGATCGGGGACTTTATTACACTGGATTTCTCTAACGCCATTTCGGTACATTTTCTCTTTTAATTAAAAAAATGATTTGTGGGCAATTTGGATTGATTTTAACCTACTCCCTAACATGTAAGGTGATCAAACACATGCATAACCATTATTTAATGCTTAATGATCAAAGCATTAAATAAATTGCGAGGAAATGGAGGAAGTTACTTACCTTGAAGCTATAAAAGTATCTGCAATATTAGTTAGAAAATCACATCAACCTAAAAGTGATTTCTAATTAACATGTGATCACCTAAATTTTTGGATTTTCTCTTATTTAATAAAGCCTAAAATGTCTAAAATGACATCCGACATGCAAATTATATGTAACAGACATTAACAATATGACCTAACAAGATGACGAGAACAATGTTAGATACAACTATCCTAATGTGGCACGCATTTAATTGATTCTAAATGTGCAATGACTAGAGGACACACAAGTGACAACCTAATTCTACGTGACACGAATGATTTTTTTTATATTTTCTTTCTTCTTTTTTATTAAATTCGAAATTAAAATTGCTCAATAATTAAACATGCAATTAAAGAAATTTTACATCATAAATTAATGTTTTTCTGGTATTTTTATTTAAAAAAATCGGAATAAGAAATTATCTTAAATATGCAGTATTATCTAAAAAGAATCTACTCTAGTTTATTGTCTAATTTTTTTTAAAAAATAATTCAAATCAGTCAAATATAAAAAGGAATCTCATCCATATCGAGCACAATGCCAAATCACGTAAGATATCATCCATGTCTGATTAATATGGAAATAAATTGACAAATTATATTTCGATGATGAGATTGGATTGGCCAAAATTTCATAAAATCACGAATCATATTTCAGGCATGAGATTAGATCGATAATTTTTCCGTGTGATTGTGAGTCATATTTCGGGTATGAAATTGAACAAACAATCACATGCATGTTGTGAAATTAGGAAAATTTCCTAATTTAGAAGGGTACAAGATATTATGGATAGGACGGTATTGCTCGGATATTTAAATAATATTGCAATTACATGAATTAGGCAATAAAATATAAGAAATTTGAATTAGTCAAGATTCTTACCTAGCTTTCGATATCGCACGGATAACGTTTCCAAATTGGGGTCGTAGTAGGTGGTGATGGCTCAAATGTCTCAGCCGAGGTAGGTCTCGGTGTGGCCAGCGACGCACAGTGAAGTTGCTTGGCCGTGGGTGACCGTGGTGCTTGTGGCGATTTGCCTTCTCAATCTCCACTTCCTGTTTTGCCCTTTAAGGCTTCACCGCCACATTGCTTCTTTTGTATGTTCTTTATGACTGCCTGGAAGCTGAAATTCGTGGCTGAGCGACAAGGGCGCCGGTGTGGGTGAAAGCGAGTCCGTCGCAAGAGCGACTCAAGGGCAACTGGTGCGATGCTGCTGTCTAGACTTGACCAAGCTGGTGTCGCAGGAACAGCTGACGTGGTGGTGGTGAAGATCAAGACAGTGGCTCACCGTCTTGGTCCAGTACAGGGTGCGGTGTCGCAGCTTGAACGAGGGAAGCGTTGTAGCGAGCCAGAGCACAGTTCTGCGGTGGGAGGAGTCGTGAAGCCGAGACCGCGAAGAAAGGACCTCGCTCTAGCCTCTAGTCTCTCTCTGGATTTTTTGTGTGCCCAGTGTTGACTAGATTTTGTTGCTTTGGCAGCGGGTCTTCAATAGCCAAATCTCTCGTTAAGTGTGGGGCGCTAATGATGGGCGGCCTGAAAAGCCCCCACGAGAGAACTCTCTCGGCCGTTATCTCCCTCTCTCTCTCGTGTATAAACTTCCCAGCTTCTCGTCTTTTCCTCAGGAGTTCTCTAGTTCAGTCTTCAGATCACGTGGCCATTGGTTTCTTTGACTTGGTATTTTTGACCTTGGCTGACAGGTTGATATAATGCACAAATCCACCTCTTGGACTCGCTGCCAAGGATGAACCGGCGCAACTGAGATGCTGGACACGTTCGTCGAAATCGCAGGATTTTGCCTAGAAACTCGCCGACTCGGCAAAAGCTGACTGCAAAGCTCCCGAGCGTTAGATGGTTTTCGGTAACCTGGACAGCAGAGTCCACCGAGTTGTCTAAAAGCACACAGCAAAGATTGGGGGCAGCGAGCAAGAGAAGGTGAAGTTCAAGCAGCACCAAAACTGGACAGCAAACAACCACGAGCAGCGGCAGAGTAATTGGTGGCAAACGACGAGGCAATGGCACGAAGGAAAGCAGCGTCGTCAGTTGGCAAGGCGCGCAACAAGGGACGACAGTTCAGGATGTTGCAGCGAGACCAAAACGGCAGCGTTATCGGGAGGAATAGCCCGCCGCTTCAAGGCTCGGCAGCGTGCAGCAAGGTCTCAGCCAAGGCTAGGCCGAGATCTCCCCTGTCCATCTATTCCTTACGCGTATCTCTCCATTGTGCGCTTTTTTTCTAGGATTGCCTACTCCACTTCCCTTTCTCTCTTCAGAATTGTTGTGGCCGTCTCTCTACTCTCTAGCCTTTTTCTCTCCAAGTTCGATGCTCTATATATAATATGTCAACTCCAAGTCGGTCGGATACGGGCTGAATATTCTTAATTGATTTTATTTCTTCAAACTAAATATCAGCTCGCAAGTTCGTCGATTTCTTTCCTTTCTCGCTGTGAATGAAGCCATGAGTATATCCCACAATATTTCTTTCTTTGCTGCTGAGCTGGTGCTATGAGCAACAAAGAATTTTTCTTTATTTTAGCACTCGTGTATAGAATCTCTTATTCCTCAACTGCTTGATTGAAAATCCCTTGGGTATTAAAGCCATGTGATCCTCTTGCTGATCAAATGCCCCTTTCCATTCTCCAGCACATTGAAATATATTTGGCCAAAATCTTGCTCAGTACATCCTTGAGCAAATTTCAATCTCTCAATTTGGCCAGTATCTCAATGAATTTCATGCCATGAGAATTAATGGGCTAGATCAAATTTTCATCATCATGAACCTAGTCCAACTCATTAAATTAAAGCCTAAAACCATCAATTTGAGCTCATCCGCCATCAGTCCATCACAAATACAATAAATGCTCCTAAAACTATATGTTATGCAATTTAATTCTATTATATTTGTTTAGGGGTTAAAATTAATTCCTAAATTTTGTGCATTAAATTACTAATGATCAATCAAAATTTAGGTGTCAACAATAACATTTTACAGTGAAAAAGACTAGATATTACAAGCAAAGACAAGTGGCTTTTCTTCTAAACTACCATTTTCTCAAGCCAATCTTCAGAAGGTTCAGTTACTCAAGAAATATGTGCTATCACAAGATCAATCTTTTATGCTAGAGCTTTTACGGTTTTAGGAAAGTGAGATTAGTCTCTCACTCTTGTCAGAATAGTTCAAAAGCCATCACTACAAATGTATTTTGGTCTTACAATTCTTGGAACTCTCTATAATGAATTTAAGATCCTAACCCACTTGTTGATAGACTTATGCTTCTAGCTTTATACTAAATTGCTAAACTAAATGCTTGGAACTTTTTACTTTTACTACAACTAGTGGCATATGCCCTTATTTCCCTCAAGAACAATGATTACCTGTTACTAAAGCGTTCTGCAGTTGCCCACTCAACCCTGTGGCCCAAGATTTCACTAATCTTATTGCGTTGGAAGAAGAACATGGCAGCAGTTGATGTTAAAATTACTACTGACGTTGCAATTACTGTAATAGAACTGATCACCATTTGATGCTTCCTGTTGGAGCGATTATCAAGATTTTGACCAAAAGTTGAAACAGGAGGCGCTATGATTCAGTTTTTTGGGGTGCGACAATAGGATGCTTTGGTGATGTCAGTGCATGAATGGATGTCGTAATTGGTGAGAGTGAAGGAATCAGAGAGATGCTCCAAGGAGATTCTGACGGGGAAGAGTGGATAGGCTTCAATGGGGAGGGTGATGGATTGCCTGAGAGGTTTTGGATTGTTCACTTCTAATCTTAAGATGTCATAGGAAAAACCCCCAACTTACCTTCAGCTTCCACCAGGTTAATTTTTCCCGTCCACATAATAGATTGATCAAGCAATGTTCCAAAACCTACCAGGCAATCCAATGAAATTGAGTGTACAAACATACGCGCAGACCATTTACTTCATCCTCAACCTTCAAGAGCAGCGCCAAGCTGCTACAGTACACAGAGACAAGAGAAGTACCTGAAGCTCTTGGAGAGGGACGTACTTGATCTCAACGAGGTCCACCTCGTCCAATTACATAGCGAGTTGGCCTCCTCATGCCTCCATGCCTAGAGCACCTGCCCCACTCTCATGTCTAGCA
The DNA here is from genome assembly GCA_014858505.1 of Corymbia citriodora subsp. variegata. Lineage (NCBI taxonomy): Eukaryota > Viridiplantae > Streptophyta > Magnoliopsida > Myrtales > Myrtaceae > Corymbia > Corymbia citriodora. Next base: position 15,474,114 of record CM026417.1, on the reverse strand, counting down.
CGCTTGCCACCTCCCCTATCTTGTTCCACAAAAAGAAATGGATGAGATATTTTGGATAAAAGCATCCCAAACGAAGCACAGAAGAGAGGTGAATTAAATGTCCAGTTCTATTGTGCAAAAATTGAAAAGAAGAGCCCAACACCATATAATACCAATCGTGAACATAGTGACGAAGACAAGGGAAGAAAAGAAAGCCCCAAATGCACCTTGAATGACAGAGTTCAGCTAGTCGACCACCTCCCTTCGATCAAGACTTGAGACTCGAGACCAGTGCCTAATCACCGATTGCCAATGGTAGGACATGTGGCTCAGGCTTCGCTCCCGCCCCACCACGGTTAGATCTTTATTCCTGTCCCTCCGCCTCAGGAAGAAATGGACACCTCCCTCCTCCCCAGTCAGTCGACAAAGCACATTTATTATGGCTTCAATGTGCTTTATTGGCAACGGTTGGGGAAAGGCCACTTGACGAACGTCGAAGCAACTACGAGCGTCAAGAGAGAAGCAAGTGAGCGTTGGAGCAGGGGAGTCCTTAAATGTGATTTGTTGATGACGGTAGGGGCACAACTATCGGACAAACGATAGAGCAACAACAAGCGTGTAGAGAGAAGCGAGCGAGCGCTAGAGCAGGGGTAGCCGTAATATGCTTCATTGCTTGCTTTCCCTTTGTTTGAGAAGAGGAACTGACGTGATCACAAACCTTGCGCTCGATCTCCGCGATGGAAACAATCAGAGGCGAAGGGGGCTCGGGACCAGCTACAAACAGCGAGGCTTTTTGGGGAGGCGGAGAGGTGGGACGCTTGAGCAAGCTGTTTGGGATGTTCTTCTCCGCTCGTGTCTTTCTTCGAGAGAGAGAGAAGGAGAAAAAGTCCTAAAAGTTCAAGCGAGGAGAGAGAAAATTTTGAGCAGGAGCTGTGCATTTATTGACCCGTCATTTCTTCTTTCTTCCGGTCCTTCTATTTTTCCAGCAGTCCCTCCCAAGACACGTGTCACCATTTTATTGGAAAATATGCACCACGTCAGCTGATGACGTGACACACACTAACCACTAAATATTTTCTCCAGCCAGACCTTGATGATGCACTCTTCGAAGTCGACGGAGAATTATCACATCACTGTGCAGCTCTAGTTTCAATGCTATTAGCTCACGTGCAAATACTTTTATAGGGATAAATATTGAAAATCCTAAAACTTATCATGAAATTATAATTAAATTTTAAAACTTGCAAAAAATATGATCAAATATTAAAACTCATTAAATTCGCATAATCAAATCCTTCCATATCCCTCCGTTAACTCCATGCAACTTGACCGACGAAACATACTAATGTGAATTTTCTTAATATTTTTCTCCTCTTACATGGCTAAAATGGCATCATTTTGATCAAAATTAAATTTTAAATAAATATTTAAATTAAATTAAATGAAAAATAAGCTAAATTTATTTTTTAAGAAAAGGGAGAGTTGGAGACCAAGCGAGGCTACAACCACTGCCCCACTATTACCAAGGTGGGAGAATGGTTAGCAAGGGTCATCGAGCTTCGGCCAAGTGCCAATAACCCTTGCTTCAATATGGGCAAAGGTTGTGGCCCTCAACCAAATCTAGCAAGGGCCGCCCCTAGTGAGGGTTGCCCATCGGTGGCAGCCCTCACCTGTGGTTGGCGAGGGTCACCGAGCCCCGGCAGCATTCCCCTATTGCGACCTTCCTCTAGGTGGATCACCTTGGGGAAGCTAATGGATCTAAATGGGAATGAAGGTTCCTCTCATGAGGTCAACGCTTGCGTCTAGTGTAGGCTCTCCTAGGCCCTACCAATCACAACTTGGTACTCATATCAACATGTGATTACAATTACCTTTTGGTGCTATTGCTAATCAATTATGGGTCGATTAGACATCCAAGTAAACTATGGGAGTACATTTTACTTCTGCAAACTAGAAATTCATTGATACAGGGACTTGATTGCACTAGATTTATCTAATGCCCTTTTGATATATTTCCTCTTTATTTCGGAAATGTTTTGCATGCAGCTTTTACCGCAGAGAACTTTGCCGGAGCTAATTGGCAGCAGACTAAGAACTAGAATGTCACCACAATTGCAAGTTGAAGTGGCCTGGACTCGAGCGCACTCTCTATCTCTCTCTCAAAGATTGTCTGCCCCCCTAAAGATGATACTGGAGGTCATCGTGATGGTGAAGGAACCAATGGGTAACACTGCGCTTTTCTGTTACAAAGAACTTTGCCCTTGTAAGTCTCCCATTCTCTTTCTCTTTGCGAAATGGAGAATGAGAAACGTGAAGGGATCTAGCCTTCATCTTGCGATAACTTCTTGTGAATATGTTGAGCGTCGTCGAGAGGAGATTGCAAAAGTGCTCGCTGAATGAGATGGAGATTTGAATCCTCCGTAGGTCCTTCCTCCTCTCTTTCACAAATTCACCCTTTTGCCATCGTCTTGATGATTGTTGTCAACGTCCACGAAGCAAGATGAACGCGGACGTCAAGAGGTTGGGTTTCTCTAGCAATGAAAGTGACGCGAGGATGATAATGTTGAAGATGCCTTGTGAGAAAGGCGGTACAAACGGCTAGAGAGGAGGTGAAGTGTAAATAAAATTTTGTACCCAATCGATCAACACAAAATATGGATAAAGTGTAGACGCAGAAACTTAAGTTAAAGTTTGACTCGGATTGAGTAGACTTCTACAATATGCAATCAAAATAAAAAAGTAAGGGAAGAGATTGCAAATAGTCAATAGTCTATGTTATACTCTTGTAGAAGTTATACTCTACTCAATCCGAGTATAACAATAGTCTGGATTTCACTATGTTAAAGTTTGACTCTCACTTTGTTAGTCAATAGTCTGGATTTCACTATGTCATCAACAAATGATTACAAGGTTTTTAGGTGCAAATACTTATTGTTATACTCCCACACAATAGTCTGGATTTCACTATGTTATCAACAAATGATTACAAGGTTTTTAGGTGCAAATACTTATTGTTATACTCCCACACTAGATGAATATGGTAAGTGAAATCCACTTGATCACTTGATCTTTTGCACTAAAGAGACACTCGAATGTGAGAACATATTCAAACTTTGAAATTTCAATTCGCGCTATCTTTCTACAAGCCGTGTATCCTCCTTAAATACTCCTTCGAGCAATATTCTATCCTCAATTGGAAATTCTCTCCAAGATTGATTTTGTTAATTAGTTGGTTAGTAAAATCAATATGAATATGGTTAGTGAAATCCATAACCGTTATGGCTCCCATTTTCATTCTGGGAAATTCTCTCCAAGATTGATTTTGTCAATCAGTTGATTAGTAAAATCAATATGAATATGGCAAGTGAAAATCCATAGCCGTTATGGCTCCCTTTTTCATTCTGGTTCTCTAAGAATGTTTTAAATACTTAGCAGAATGAGATAATGCGCTTTTGGAATAATACAGAATTTTCTGTAAAGGTAAAGGATAGATTTTGCTGAGTATAGAAGTCTCTTTATATTCCAGAGTCTGTTCTAGAATAAAATTCAGAAAGTTTTGTTAACGTCGAAACTATGAGTTGTCTCTTTATATTCTATTCTAGAGAATGTTCTAGAATAAAATTCAGAAAGTTTTGTTAATATCAAAATTAGGAGTTTTCTCAATACCTTGAAGAGGTCAGCCAGCCACAATGATGAGCCCAAAGAGCGAGGAGTGTTGACAAAAGACTGACTTTAGAACCACGACGTCTTCTGAAAAGGTTGGGATGACAAGACTAGTTGCACGATGATTCAGCCACGCGAGGATAACTACTAGCGAAGGTTCAGCAACGACTCATCATTTAGTGTGGCGGTTTGACCTGCTGGAGGGATGCCCAGGAAAAGCCAGCAAGTGCTGTGGAATGTCAAGGACCTCCTGAAGGCTACTGAGCGGAGACGCCTCTTCTGGAGCACCGCCAGAATTAGATTGCTGAGGAGAGAGACCACCAGAGAAGGGCCATGCCGAGAGAAAAAAGGGACGGATTAATCACTTCTGGGAAATTTTCTCAGGATGGCCAGGAAAAGCCAGCTAGTGCTGGGGAATGTCAAGGACCTCCTGAAGGCTACTGGGCGGGAACGCCTTTTCTGGAGCACCGCCAGAATTAGATTGCTGAGGACAGAGACCACCAGAGAAGGGCCATGCCGAGAGGAAAAAGGGATGGATTAATCACTTCTGGGAAATTTTCTTAACCCTGCATTCTCTCTTACTCTCCCTTATTGCCCTGCAATGGCTCGGCAAGGCCCCCTTTTATAGCGAAAAACAAACTTTCATTTATTATTGGAAAGTCTGCACCCCTGCACCTTTGATTGTGGGGATTGCCGAATCTTAGTCCTGATTTGTCACCGTTAATTAGTACTCCAAATCTTCGACTCTCCTAGCAATCTTCTGGTTGTCTTTTCCGCTTATGCTCATATTACCTTGAAAGCGTCCAGCATTCATTCATCATCGGCCAGCTCATTCCATGAGTATTAATCTCTTGCCAATATTTCATTGATTCCTCCCAATCAGCTTCATATTCTTGCCTGCTCTTTTACATCTCCTTCGATTCTTGCTCAAAATATAAAACGTTGAAGATGCCACATAGAGGTCAGTGGAAAGTGAATATCAAGAAAATCTATTCTATGGTCTTGATTTCCCTCCATCAAATTTGTTTCCTTTCCACCCGTTAATATTCTGGATTTGCCAATCGTGATTGCCTTTCTTTCCTTTTGAATTATTGATTGATATCCGTAAGAGACAATTTTACGCTTGCTTGTCCATGAAGGCATTGTGTGACAAAGGGTGTTCTTGTTTAAATCAATGCACGGTGGGTCATAGAAAAGTCATGTGACTAGGTCATGTGCGATGATCCATGTAAACGTGAATAATGCAAGTGATATTTTTGTTTAGGGGTTCAATTCAACCCCTAAATTTTTCATGCACTAAATGACTGAAAAGAAATTTCAAATTTTATGTGTCAACATCCCCCAACGTCACCCACCCTTCCTAGCGATAGTGGGGTAGCGAGGCACAGGTTGCAAAATTCTCACCACTAATTTCCAACTCTCCTCCTCTTTTTTTTTTTTTATAATTTAGTTTATGTTTTATTTAATTTAAATAAACTTGATAGAAAAATCAAATTTGGACTAAAACGACATTATTTTAGCCTTGTTATCACCATGAGGGAGAGAAAATATTTTTATAAAGTCACATCAGCATTTTCCGTTAGCCAATTCATTAGTCAAGTTAGACTGAGTTAATGAAAGGATTTGATTGTATCGATTTGACAAGATTTAAAAATTAAATGCGCTTTTTATAAATTTTAGGACTTAACTACATTTTTATGACCATAACAGATTTAAATTTTTTTAGTACACGTCTCTATTCCATATTTGGTTCTGCATGCTACAAAGTTGATCATTGATCTTCGGATAGAAAAAGACTCAGTTCCTACCATTCAATCCAGAACGTAAAATCTACCATTCAATCCGGAACGTAAAATCTACCATTCAATTCAGAACGTAGAATCTTCTGGGAGAAAGAGATGTTGCTCCTACCATTCAATCCATTTTTTTAAACAAATGTGAGTGAGAAGTGTTACACCCAAAAAAAAAAAAAAAAAGATGTTAGTGAGAACTGATAAAACTTGTCGAGTAATTCCAAGTTGCAGACTTCAGATAAAGCAAAACCAATCATGAACAAGTCTCTGATTAAGTCAACTGGCATTTTTGGTGAAAGAATTGCATCCCACTGAACATTGTTTTTCCTGGTAAATTATTGTACGACAAGGAGATAAGCACTCAAGCATCAGAAGACGTGGGTTTCCTCTTAATGTTTTTCTAGCCAAATACACCACATATCAACATGGCAACAACCATGTCTCCTCCTCCTCCTCCTCCTCCTCCTCAAAGGGAGCACGACGTTTTCGTAAGTTTCAGAGGCGAGGATGTGAGGAAGGACTTCATACAGTACCTCCTCATTTGGCTGAACCAGGAGGGTTTTAGCTACTTCTACGACGATGAACCAGAGCACACTGGGAAGAAGATTGAGGACAAGATCATCTCAGCAATCCACGATGCGAGGGTTGCCCTCATTGTGCTCTCTAAGAATTATGCTGACTCCCGGTGGTGCCTAAAGGAGTTGGTCGAGATCCTCAAGTGCAACAGTAAGCCCCAGAACCTTGTGGTTATTCCCGTCTTTTATGGCGTGGAACCGGCCCATGTTAAGGAATTGACCAGCGAAAGCAAATTTGGGCAAGCTTTCGAAAGGTTGTGTAAGAAACGGAAAGAAGGTAAGCAGAAAGAAGAAAGGCAAAAAGCCCTACAAGAGGTTAAAGAATGGGAAAAAGCCCTACAAGAGGTTAAGAGCTTTTCGGGTTTCAAAAGAGATGATTTCAGGTGCGTACCTGGGATTGGTTACTCCATGTCGAAGCTTTAGTGCCACAATCTGTGATTTTTCTTTATTTGATGTTACATCTTTGGTGTGCCTGCTTTGTAGATGGAATTTTTGTATATTCGACAGAATTGGTTTTCTCAGGGGTACGGAATTAGTAGAAGTCTCTTTGGACTTACCTGAAAGTTCTGTCTACCCTCTTTAACTCATTCAAATCTCGAACCATTCCCCCATTCTCCCTCCTTCTTTCTCACCTTTGCTCGGGCTTTCTCTCACCCTTGCTCTCTCTCTGCCGCGGGCTCCCACCACTGACTTCGATCGATGCCATGCTGCCACTGATCCTCACTGAGCCCTGTGTGCATCTCTCTCTCCCTAGTCTCGGCCATGGTCAGCGTCGAGCAACTTAGATTTGTAGACTCAGCTTGACATATCGTGGCTCTGGGGGGATGGTGGTTGGTGGCGACGGTACAACGTGCTTTGGAGACGCCAAGGGAGGAGTAATTGAGCAGTGGCTAGGTGGAGGGAGTAGGGTTTTGGAAAAGATTGTTTTCATTGTGGGTGAATTTGAAATTACGAAAGAGGTGAAGAAAATGACAAATTCGTAAATGAGATCAATTATTAGATGTAATTGAGGTGTTAATTATAGATTTACAAAACTCAAGAATATGATATGAGATTGAAATGTGAAGATACTTCTAATATTTTTCACACAAAATATCAAGAACACCCAAGTAAAAAAGGCGTTTTAAATATTCTCCAAGTTTGTGGCATGCACTGTTGGGAATTGGGGAGCAAAAACGAAAACTGGAAGGGGAGACAAATGCAAACAAGTAACTGCTTTGAATAAATTCAATCCAAAAAATAGATAACAGGGTCGACTAAATTTCCTTTTGAGCTTTTTTCACACCTTTTTTGCGCCGAATATTGGAGTTTCATACTTAAAAACATGATAACATCTTATAAATTTGGGAAAAGTATGGACAAAGCTTTCTTTTTTTACTTTATATTACTGTTTTAATGGCCTAGTCATAAATGTGCTGTTTCTTCATATGCATGGGACCATGCAACGCAAGACGATCGAGGAAAAAAAAACAAAAACTAGATGCACCGTCCTCTGCCGTAGGATGAGGTTACCATCGAAAGTTGAGCTTAGTCAATCATCATTTTTTTGTTACGCATTCCAATGTCTATGGTGATCTAGTCAACATCGGTTTCTTCTATTCATACACCATAGAAATTTGAGTACAACGTTTGTCGTATGTTGTCTCTTGGGGTATGATGTGTACCTTTATTTTCTCATATGGATTGCTCACATAATTTTTGTACTAACATTTATCATCAGGATTGAACCAGACCTCCTTGATGCAATAGTCCAGGCCTTACACAAGAAGATTACTCCATCGCGGTTTCTTGAATCTGCGGAAAATGCAATTGGAGCAAACCGTATGGCAATTGATGTGATTTCCTTGCTAAAAATCAGCCAGGAGGATGAGGATGTGCGCGTGATAGGCATAAGTGGTGTGGAAGGAATAGGCAAGACAACGGTGGCCAGAGCTGTCTGTAGCGGCACACTTGACAAATTTGAGTGTTGTATCTTTCTTGATGGAGTTGGAGGAACGGTTGATCCTTTTTATAAACTGCAGGAGAAGTTAATCCAAAAACTCCGCAAGACGAATACACAGCCGTCACCTGATAGCCAACAGGGCTACATTGAAACGATAAAGGATGAATTGAAATTTAATAAGGTACTTCTTGTTCTTGATGGTATCACAGAGATAGAACAAATAAAAAAATTGGGTGTCGAAAATAGAGAATGCTTTCGCCTTGGGAGTAGAATATTGATCACGACAAGAGATCAAGATTTGCTGACCGATCTCAAAGTACATGACAGTTACAATGTCGAAGGATTGAATCGGGACGAAGCATTTCGACTCTTTTGCAGCCGTGCCTTCAAGAGAGAAGAACCCAGCAAGAGAGAAGAACCCAGCCGTGCCTTCAAGAGAGAAGAACCCAGCCAAGAACCCAAAGAAGGTTACGAGGTGTTGTCTAGATATCTAGCTCATTATGCAGGAGGTCATCCATCGTCCCTTGTAGAATGGGGTTCCTACCTCTACGAGAAGTCAAAAGATTACTGGCAGACATTATCTGAAAAGTTGATGAGAAACCCTGCTGACCTTAAGTCCATTCTTGGTGAAAACGAATTTAGGCGAATTTTTAAAGAGTATCCTTGTACAGTTGTGGGACGACGTGGAGGCGATCGTACAACAAGAACTTGGAAGGACGAGAAATATACCGGCGTGAGGCAAATCAAGGTAGGCGTCGATTCAGACGGAATCAAGTTTATCACAGTTAAATACGACAAGGATAGACCCGTCACACACGGCAACGAAAGAGGGGAAACACCTACGCGTCTAGTAAGCCATTACTATTCTCTCTTTTTAAATTTTTGGATTGTATAGCTGAGGTGATCTTGTTAAAGCTATCGGGAAGTAGATGGGCCCAAAAAGAGTTAAAAAGAAAAAGAAAAAGAAAAATCAGAACAGATGAAATATCCCAACACCCACAAAAAAGAAGAAGTCAAATATTATATTTTCTTTTGACACAATTTATGTCTAATATTTTTATGAATGATAAATATATTTTTCATTCATTCACTTTTGCAAACAAGATAATCAATTATTTTTTGAAACATCTTTTTCAAATTATTCATTTTTCACAAAATAAACATATCCTTAAAGATATATTTTTTCATATGTCCAATCTCATCTCTCGAATTTTTTGTCTTGTGTACCACACCTCTTCTGGAATTTTGATTTTCTTTTTCTCTCAGATTGAGATCGACTATCCAGGGGAGTATTTGACCTACATGTCAGGCCGCACTAAAGAACATTCCGGATGCACCATTCTTCAGTCGTTAACATTCTATACTAATAAAGGGAAACGTGTATCGATTGGCACGGATGAGGAAGGGAGAAAATTTTCATTTCCATACACTGGCCATAAAATTGTCGGATTTTGCAGCAATTACAATAACTCCTATCTCGAGTCCATTGAAGCCATTTACAAGCTGATTCCTCATACTCCTATTGATCATTATGATGAAGTTTTTGGGCCTTTTGGAGGCACAGGTGAAAAATCATGGGATTCTTGTGATATAAATGGGATTTCTGTTCGCTACGAACACTTCATTAGTAAGATTAAATTTAAAGTCAACGACAACACCAGCTCCAGGCCTACTTACGGTGGAAACGGCGAGAAGAATACTTTCAAGGTTGTATCTGGACTCTTTGTTTTTCTTTTGATACCGTTTCTACTTGAATGGTCGTAAATTCATTTCTCTAGCTTATAATAATTCTGGCCCAAAAAAAGAAAAATGCTTATCATAACATTAGTCAACGACGGACTCTATGAACTTTGAGATTCTTAATAATTGCACATGAAAAGTTCAAACCAGAGATACATGAGGATCAGCATGATTGTTAATTAATAGGGAAAACTACCAAAAAAGTCCTAAATCTGTTGTAGTTTTTTCAATTTAGTCTTAAACTTCTTTTTTTGCTGATTTAGTTCTAAGCTCTAGTAATCGTGTCGATTCAATCCATCCGGCCAATTTTGGCCATCCGGTACTAACATAGATATTAGACGTGTGAAGTAGGGGGATGCTGTTGGCTGTTCATCTTCTCCCCCGGAGTGGTTAGCATTCCATCTCTAACATTTTGCTGTGGAGAGACTTGAGTTTGAAGCATGAAGAAGAAAAGAAAAAAGAAAGTGAGTGCTTGGATTGTCTTCGATGGGTCAAGCAAAGTCCTCAATTTGTCGGGTGAGGCCATGGCAAGGTTGGCCTTGCCTAGATCTGGACGAAGCCACCTTGCCTGTGGCTTCCAAGCCTCGCCTAATTCTAGGCAAGCCTGGGCGAGGGTCGTGACCATCGCTGGTGGCAAGGCCCTCACCCAATGGCCAGCAAATTTTGCCGGAGCCTTGCTAGCCATTGTGGGGGAAAAAGAAAATTGAGGAAGAAGAGGAAAAAGAAAAGGAAAAGGAGAAGGGAAAAAAATAAAAAAACAATAAAAAATTAGAAAAAATCAAAATTTTATTAAAAATTGCTATATCAGCATTGGCTAAGCAATCAGCACCGGCCAGTCAAAATTGGTCGAATAAACTAAATCGGCACAATTATAAAAGGTTTATGATTGAATTAATAAAAAAAAGTTTAGAACTAAATCGGAAAAATCACAATAAGTTTAGGATTTTTTAGTAATTTTCCCTTAAGTAATAACTTCACTTTATCAATGTTAGGCAAAGACAAAATAAACAGTTCTTAAAATGTAATGTGCCACCAAATTGATTAGAGACGCGATTTATATTAATCTTATCATATATATATACTTTTATAATCCATATCATACTTTAAAGGAAATTTACCAATTTATTTTGCTCATCCAATGATGCAACATATTGTCACCCACGACGAATATGTGCTTCTGTGCCTTTTTGCAGGTTAAATTGGAAACCCCGTACGAGTGCATAACTTCTTTTTCTGGATATTTCGAAAATGCATTCGATGGTCGTATTATAATCAAGTCACTCACGTTTCGAACCAACAAAAGAATATTGGGGCCCATTGGTAGAGAGGAAGGGAAGCACTTTTCCTCACCATCAAAAGCCGTGAAAGTTATCAGTTTTTTCGGGAGAACCGTTGATGATTGTCTCGAATCTATCGGAGCAAAAGTCGAACAATATTATCCCTTCGAGTCTGTGGGGCTATTTGGTTGTTCAGACGTGTCAAATTGGGATGACGGGGATGATGACTATACCCATGTAAGCCACATCGCTGTTGAATTTGCATATGATGATGTGAAATCCGTTGGATCCGTCCAAGAAACAAAAGAAAAGGCATTCATTCGATCAATCGTTTTCCGCTATGAAGTGAAGAATGGACGGTCGTCGCAATCGAAGACACATCCTGGCATTCCAGAAGATGGCATCGAGCCTTGTAGGGTATGTCCCCTTAAATGCATATGCTTTATTAAACCTTTAGGAAACCTGCATTTCCGACATTTGCCGGAGACTTCTTCGAGACTAATTAAACCATGAGTTTGATGGTTATGTCTATCATTGCAGATCAGAATAGATAAAGAGTTCATAATAGATAAAGATGAGTGTTTCACTTCAATGTCCGGGTATTACACAGAACAGGGCATTACATCTCTCATATTTAGGACCAACCAAAAAGAGTTAGAATTTATTGCTCGTGAAGAGGGAATACACTTCTCATCTCCCATGATGGGTGGCAAAATTATTGAATTTTATGGGAGGAGTGGTGAATATCTTGAAGCAATTGGAGCACGTTTTGAGCCGCCCTCAATTAAATTAATCGGTCCATTTGGAGTCCAAGGTGGAATTGCTGGGGATCGCACGGAATTCGAAGGTTTGAAGGAAATCGCGGTAAAGGGCAAGGTTAATATCAGTTACATTCAGTTTGTGTACAACGATAGTAGAAACCAAGTTCGATCAACTACGTACGGTGAATGCACTGAAAGTGACCCTATCCAGCCCACCCGGGTTAGTGTCTTCTCTCCTTTTACATTTATCTCATCGATAGAGAGGATCTTGATATGTGTTCTGTCATGTGGTCCAGTAAATTAAACTCAACAAATAGGTTTTGTTTACACTGCTCGTCTAATTTTAAGAGAAACTTTTGAGACTACGCAGGTTTTATTGGATTATCCATGGGAGTACTTAACATCGATATCTGGTTACATGCAAAAGAATGGTGCTATCCAGTCACTCATATTTGAAAGTAATAAACAAAGATATAACATCTGTGGCATGAAGACGGAGAAGTACTTTTGGTATCCATCGAATGGAAGCAGAATCACTGGCTTTAATGTAACATGGGACCACGACAACAAGACTCTCAGCTCTATAGGAGTGTATGTGGAGCTCATACCGCGCATGTATCCTTTCAAAACCAGTGGACCACCCATTAAAGGCTCAGGTGGGACTCCATGGGATGATGGAGTGCATACTAATGTGAGGGGGTTTCGTATCAGTTTCGGCAAAGCAATTAAGGCTATCGGGATTGCATACGATAACAATGGTTCCTTCGTGTCAGGCTCTGAACACGGGATGGGATATGATAACAATGGTTCCTTCGTGTTAGGATTGAAACCTGGCCAAGAAGAAAGAGATAAATACAAGGAGGTTAATCTCTCTCTCTCTCTCTCCCCCCCCCCCCCCCCCTCCTATTTGTCTTTTGTTTATCTGTAAGTCGTTCATGCATGCGTGTTGCTTTTCGTAACGTTCTTAGCTTCATGAAGCACAGTATCTTTCCATCGAAGACTGAGGCACTTATTTTGGCTTCCTATATCTACAGTTTAAGTTTCGAACCTTCATTTGTTCTCACAACTACAGCATGTTACGCTTTGCTATTCTTGCAGGTCTTGCTGGATTATCCCAAGGAGCGTCTACTTTCGATATCAGTTTGGGTGGACAAAGATGGAAAAACTGGTGAACCTATCATCCACGACCTGAAAATATTTACCTCGAAGAGAACTTACGGGCCGTTCATTCTGAATCCACGGCAAAAGCGAGATAAACTGGAGGAATTTCATATCCCGTCGAAAGAGAGGGTTGGCAGGATCGTTGGCTTTTTTGGAAGGGTGGGAAGATATCTTCATTCTATTGAAGCGCGTTTGGAACCATACCTAAATTAAACCCATCCCTCCCCAAGCTTTCATTTCTCTTTGGCATGTGACTTCAAGAATCTTCCTCTTTGTTTATCTTTGGAGATGACGATGAAATAACTCTTCTTTTCAAGCCTTGCTCATGGCAAGAATAAAACCGGCACTTCATCTTTCACCCTAGCTCATGAATTGGGAGTGAATCTGTTAAAAGGATTGATTTTAACTATATATATATATAATTAATCCATTGCAAATACTGATTTGAAATAAAATGATTGGAAAGTGTAAGAAAGTCCCCCTTGGAAGGAAAATAATTAATCACTTGCAAATCATAGTCCTATGTGTCCAACTTAGTAGCAACTCTTAGAAAAGAAATAATTGTCATATATTTTTATAGATATAGACAAATCCAACTTGGTGGATATTTCATTCTTATTCGTGCTCGATCCTATTTCTTTTCTAAGAGTTGCTACTAAGTTGACACTTTATTTTTGTTAAATAAATAATAAATAAAATTATATAAGAAAAAGAAGAAGATGATGATGATTCAAAATCGGGTGGGCCGGTTCAATCAACCATTCTTAGAATAATTTTCGGCCTACTAAGCCCATCATCCGGCCCAGTGTTTCCTTCTCTTGACCCAAATATTTTTTTCTCTTCGGGCCCCAGTTTCTTTCCATCTCTTAGCTCATGATTTGAGCCCCTGAGACAAAAAGAAAGCAAGGTCCGGCCCCTTTGTTATTTCCTCTCCCACGCACGCTCCCGCCTGCGAGCGCGGAGCAGTGACCGTGACCAGGACATGGGCGAGCGGTCTGTGAGCGAAGCATAACGAGCGCGACAGGTGACAGAAGCAACTCCAAGGCTTCTAGAAGGAATGCGTTGGTTGGGGATTCTGTTAGCATTACAGAAAAGGAATATTTGGCGGCGTGCTGGCGGTAGGAGTACGCTCGGCCGAGAAGCAAAGGGAAAGAGAGGGAGAGAACGCTGAGTTTCCAGAAAAAACGGAGAGCTCGCTTGTGTGTGTGTGTGATAGAGAGAGAAGAAGGGCTGTTTTTGAGTGAGAGTTTTCTCAGAAAAAGGCTTCTCCCCGGAGCTCATCGTCGAATTTTAGAGCTCCGACCAAACCTCAAGCCGTGAGTCATGCCTCATCAATTCTATGCCTAAGGACGCGTGAAAGTGTGATTCATCTAATGCGAAGGAACAGGCCTAGCCAGACTCTCTTCCCCATCGCCGATTAGATCTCTTTGCTTCGGCCAGGAAATTCCCATTTTCCCCACTTATGCCCTGTTTTGTTCTGTACTTGTGGTTCGAGGTCACCGAATATGAAATATTCATGACAATCTCCTGCTTACACATCGGCCATAGGTCCGGGGGCGCAACAACAATCTTCCTTTCATGGCTTGGGTTGGAGGCACAACAACCTCCCGTCCTAAAAGCTAGTTCAAATTGTGAGATTTTACCTCACACCAATCTCTTCCACAATCGATATAGAATATCCTCAACACATATGTCATACTGGAGCTGAAAATCACATTGAATCTTACTTTAGAACATTTATTTTAAATTAAACGCTAATTGTTCAATGAAATGCCTAAAATAACAACCAAGTTTGATTTTGCAAAATCAATGCATTGGAGCTTCGTTATACACTCTATTTGTTATAGTATTGTCAATGATTCCATGCTATCTTTGTTCATTGTATTATTTTGAGGCACTTTTGACTTCAGTTTGAGTCGGCCGTGTGTGCACATCTCCTCCGTCGGAAAGCTCTTCATCACTGGCGAAGCCTGTAGTTTGAGACCGCTCCCGTCATTTGTTAGGATTAGATTATATTTGGCATATGTGATTTTCTGAGCTTGAAAGTCCCTCGCCAGAGTTATTTCGGCGACGGTAGAAACTGCCAGTCAATTAATGATCGTTGATGGTGGTTAGATAAGCATAGGTAGTGGCTCGTGGATGACCATCCTTAAAATTGAACTTAAGTTTCAATCAAGCTCATCGGAAGTCGTTCGGGAAAGAGGGGTATTGCGCTTTAATTTTAGGTGTTTGCTCCGTACAGTTGTCTCTGCAAATCTCTGAAACTCTTTGCCACGTTGTGATTTTGTAATCAACTAGTATCTATTTTGCAGCTATTCTCTCTCAATTTAGAGTTCAATTTAGATTGGAGTGCTATTTTATCCCGATCTAACTATATACCTAGGCCTCTTCAAAATAAAAATAAAAAACTATATACCTAGGATTTATAGAGTGTTATCTATACTCTTTCAATCTATTGGTGCGGTTGATATTGAGAACACTGAACGCACACTGCCTTTTGGCAAAGGTGTAATTATTAGAGTGAGAAATCTTGACATGTGCTCATTGCTGATGATGATGTGAGTTTCGATGATCAGCCATCAATTATGCTTTGAAATAATGACATTTATTTTTGTGGAATAAGCGTGTCTCTACAAGCTATATTAATTTGTTTCATTTTTCGAATTTGCACAATGTAATTTTTTTGGGATTGGTTTTGTCTTCAAGTAACGTATTTCTCTTTCATGTGAAATAAAAAAATTTCTTCCAACCAAAAACGAGAGACTACCTACTGAACAATGAAGAAATAAAAAATAAAATACAAAAAAAGTGAAATACAAAAATAATAAAAGGGTTAAATCGCAAAAAATCCCAAATTGATACATATGTGATAAGTTTATCCCAAGCTAATTTTTTGACCATCAAAAATCTTTAATTAATACATCTTTAACAAATTTACCCAAACTTGGTATATTTATGACAAACTTATCATCAATTAATTTTTGTTAAATTTTATTGTCAAATTGCTAAGTTGAATGATTCATAATTAATGTATTAATTTGGGATTTTACCCTCAATTTGTCATAATTGTTGCGAACCAACCTTGGGTGCAGGTTGGACTACCTAGGAGTTTGGCTAATGGATTAGTAAATCTAAACTTAGCTCGCCCATTCCAATTCACGAATTAAGATTTAAGTTCTTACTATGAAAATGATTTTTACTTAGGAGTCGCCATTAATCTATTTTTGATAGGTCGATTATAAACCAAGTAAAGTACTCTTATGAACCAAAGATTGTGGGAATGGGGATTTGATTGCTAGATTATTCTAACGCCATTTCCATACATTCTCTTTTATTTTCGAAAATATTTGGCAAGCAATTTAAATCCATTTAATTATTCCCTAACATATGAGATGACCATGTAGGTGTGCAAACCACCAATTTAACATACAATAAAGCAATAAATAAATTGCAACACTTACCTCGTGACAACGAAAACATCTACAATATTAGCTCATAGTTCACATTAATAGCCCTAGATATGATTTCTAATTTACACACAGTCACTCAATATTTTTGATGATTTTTTTTATTTAATAAAATCTAAGCTATTTGTCATGCAAATAGCCTAATTCTAATGATGGATAATTTCTAATTAAATGGACCTAGCAATGAGTACTAAATGGCATGCATTTTATGAACCTAATTTTACACGCACATGATAATTTTATATTTTTGTTAAAATTCGTAATTATTAAGTACTAAAAATAAAAATCTACCTAAAGTGAGATATTATCTATTTTAAGTTAGGAAATAGACTAACCTGAATCCTATCTTAATTTAGAAAGATATCTCAATAAGTAATTCAATGCATTTAAAAAAAATCTAACTACGTATCATGCAATCCTATATAGGAAATCGATTATAGTCTACGTGATATGCAATGCAATTTTTTTTTTCTTGTATTTTCAATATGAGGAAAGCAATCAAAGTAAGATAATCTCCAAATCATATATCATTTAAACAGTGCAAATAAAGAAATAACATATAATCAACTTGAAATTTCGCGAAATAAAATTGATGAGTTGATCTTAAGCCTTGAAGATCAAAACATCAATTTTAAAGATTCCCGTGGAATCAATGATTTTCTCTAAAGTCTTATAGATAAAATCAAGGATTTTGTGCGGTTGCAAATTAGGAAACAAGTCCAAAAGGTATTCAAATATGCCCATCAAATATTGAATAATCAAATTAGGCAATGGAATTTTCAATGGAGTTGGATAAAAAATTATTACCTTCTTTGAATATTCTATTTCCAAATTGAACCAGAAAAGGGTGGCTCGGATGGTGGGTGATAAACGGTTAGCTCTTTAGTCACGCCTCAGCAAGGAGATCGATTATTTCTTCGAAATCCCACTGATGGTCTCCTTGCTTTGACCACCGTTTGGGACTTTCCTCTAACCACAAAACAATTTATGGCAAAGAGCACGAGGGGCGCCCGTCGTTGATCATGGGATGGAGGAGCTGCCGTTTTTTTTCATTGCAAGATCACGAGCAGCTTTGGTTGTCACAATGCGGACCTCCTCGAACCAGCATGAACAATAAGAACCTCATGGGTCGGAGGTCGCAGCAGCCCAACGTTGTCGTTCGGGCAGCAGCAACTTGGCTTCAATGGCAATGACGGACAGCAAGCGGCCGTCGTTCAAGTGCTGTGGCGGAGCGGGGCAGCAGGGACGTTGAAGGGCTGAGGTGTGCGACGGTGGGGGTTGCAGCGTCTTCGGGCAGCTTGTGGCATTGGCCTGGGTTTCAGTAAGCAGGGCCAGCGTGATGCAGGCGCCGGCTTGGATGAGCAGCAGCGGTGGTCTACGAAGGAATTGCAGCCACGAACGGTGGTTTGCAGGCATCGACTTCGTCGGCGCTCGAAGAATTCCTCCCTCGTGCGATATACTACTTCTTATTTTCCACCCTTTTTCTTGCCCTTTTTCACTTCCTTTGTTCATACAACTGTAATAGAATTTTCCGAATTCCGAATCTTGCAAAGATGATTCTTACTATCTCCTTCGTACACTTGCCTTCGACGATGATATATGAATATATTACTTGAATATATAAAAATCTATTGCCACATCATCGAATATTTCGGAATATATCAATCTTCCCACTTGTTGATCCTGAACTAGCTTGGCTAAATTTTCTCTCATCATTAGGTGTGTCAAATGGATGGGTCGGGTCGGATTTGGGTCGGGTTGAAAATAGTCCGACCCATATTGACCTATATAACCTGTTTTGACCCATTTTCATACAATGTAAATTTGATGACCCATACCCGACTTATATTATCAACACATATTAATATTTAACTTAATTTAAGAAAATTTACTCCCACTTATTTAGTCCACTATAAACTTTTCACATATAAATTATTTGAATAAAAATTTCACATTAAATTTATAAAGTGAATTAAAATAACAAAAAATTAGTAAATAAAAAAATGCGCACACCTCTAAATTGAAATAGTTTTTGGAAAATAATTTTTTTTAAAAAATTGATTTTTTAATTATTTTAAAAAATTGAATTTATTATTATTATTATTATTATTATTATTATTTCTTTCTTTTTATTTTCCCTTTCTTTTCTCTTTTCTTTCTTCTTCCTTCTTCTTCTCCCTTTTCCTCTATTGGTGCTGCTCGACAGTGACTGGCCAAGACGCAAGCCAGCAAGCCCAAACTCGACCAAGGCCGACGAACTCGAGGCTCAACCAATTTAGGCTCCGTCAAGATCGCTAGCAATGGTTAAGCTTGGGCTTGCCCAGATCTGGTGAGCCACGAACTTTGTTGTGATCAGTGAGTTCGGGACTCGCCTACCTAGATTCAGGCGAGCCGTAGCTCAGTCAAAGTCGATGACGTCAAAGCTCACTTGTCCAAATCTAGGCTATGCTCTGGCTAGCGAGCTTAGGGCTCGTCATCCCAAACTTTGTCGCAACTCGCTAGCCCAAATCCAGGCTGAGCTCCAATCGGTGACGACAAGCTCAAGATCGGCGATGGTGACGGTGACATGATAGCAGGATTGGCAAAGGAAGTCGAGAATTCATAGAGGAGGGGGATGGAAGGAGAGAGATGATAGGTCTTCCTAATAATTCACTCAACCCATATTTAACTTTCACTTGACCCATATTTTATCCATACTTAACTTTCACTTTACTCATATTTGACCCATTTAACTAAAAGTGAGTCATAATATGGGTTTATGATCCATATTGACACCTCTACTCATCATGGACTTGGTCTAACTCGTTAAATTAAAACTTAGCCCCATCAATCCAAGCTCATCTACCACCAATCCATTGCAAATGTAATAATAATGAATGCTCCTAAAGTTATATGTTATGCAATTCAATTCTAATATTTTTGTTTAGGGTTAAAATCAATTCCTAAATTTTTGTGCATTAAATTACTAAATGATCAATCAAAATTTAGGTGTCAACAATAGTTATACCAGTTTTGTAATTTTTTTATCATATTAATACAATTTAATGGATGATATATTTGTTACAAATATATAAGTTTGAGGTTATTGGCTATCAAAAAATTAATTTGGGATAAATTTATCACAAGTGTATATGTTTGGGTTTTTTATAGTTATTTGAGGTAAATTTATTATAGATGTACTAATTTAGGATTTTTCGCAGTATTAACCCATAAAAAAAAAAAAAGGCAAAGTATAGGCTGGGGTGTTAATAAAAGCAGGGCTGAGCATGTGGGCAAAGTTCGTTTGGGTTTGCTTTAGATTTAAGGACTGGGCTGACTATTGATGTTGGCCGGTGGGGGCTTCGGCTGGGCTTTGTTCTTTGGAGCTTTTGGACAAGTTTGATTGGGCTCATTGGTTGAGTCCAGTCAAACCAAGGGTCCAAAGAAGTAAGCCTGGATTCTGCCCTACCCAAACCGAATCCAAAAACCCAACCTAGACCATTTGGGTCCAGAAGGGCGAGTTGGGCCGAGTTCCCTGACCCAATCTGAAGTCCATTTTCCGAATAAAAAAATAAAATTTATAAAAAAAATTAAAAATCATAAAATAACAATAAATGAGAATCTGAAATAAAAATTTGCAGAGTCAGAAAAACAAAAAACCAATAAAAATCCGAAAAATAATTAAAAATAAAAAAAATCAATAAAAATATATAAAAATAAAAAATTCCCAAAAAAATAAAGTTTTAAGAAAAAAGTTCAAATAAATCATCTCAATTGATTCCATCAGACTTTTAGAGTCTTAAATTAATTTTAGAAATTCCTTTTGAAATAGACTTTTCTTAGTCTTGAATAAAACTTGAAAATCCTTAAAAAAAAATTTGAAAACCAATTGAATAAGTTCTTAGAGTTTCACAGTATCGATTGTTCCATATTATTTCTTTCTTAGAGTCAATGCTTAGGCTGCTGTTTGTGCATTTCAGGTTGTCCAAGTGAATTGAATGAGTGAACGAGATTTTTGGAGTTTGTCTCACTAGTAACTAGATCGGTTGGACATGAAGTGAAATGAAAAATAGTAGGAAAAATAGAGGGTGAATCCTCTTTCTCCTTACTGATCATAATAGCAACTGTCCCGTCTTTTTTCTTGATGAACTAGGGTTTTATGGATCGTCAAGAAGAAATTTGACAAACTAAGCTTGAGGGATCTATTGAGGTACATGGACATAGGAGGTCTAGTCATGGTCAATAGAGATGACCAAAGTGGCTTCTGAATTTGGTAGGTTGAGATCAATGGCATGATTTTGCACTCGATAAATAGTGTAAAGTAGCAACAATGGATCTTAGAGTCTAAGGAGCTTTGGCAATATGTAACTATACTTTAAGGGTAGTAAGGAGGTTGGGCTTTGCAAGTTTAATGTTAAAATTCAAAAAGAGTGCCACAAAAACAAGTCATGCATTCATTGTTGTATCAATGGTACTGACATACATATGTTGGTAGTCGAGAAAGTGAGTGTCAAGCAAGGGAATTCGAGCAGCAATAGGTAAACCTCTTAAAGGTAGGCTTCATTGAAGTCTCACAGTATCCTAAGTGGGTAACAAATATTGTGCCAATAAGAAAGAAAGATGGTTGGATTGGGGTTTGCGTCGACTATCGTGACCTGAACAAAGCTAGCCTGAAAGATGATTTATCTTTCATGGACGGATTCTCAGGATACAACCAGATAAGGATGAAAGAAGAAGACACAGAGAAAACCTCATTCATCAAAGGGGACCTTTTACTACAAGGTCATGCCTTTTGGGCTGAAAAATGCTGAAGCAACCTATCAATGTGCCATGCTTACTCTTTTCCATGATATAATGCACAAAAAAATCAAAGTATATGTCGATGACATGATTGCTAAGACTAGACAAGGGGAGGACCATGTGAAAGCCTTAGAAAAATTGTTCGATTGACTTCACCAATATAAGCTACATCTAATCCCAGCAAAATGCATGTTCGGAGCAACCTCAAGGAAGTTGCTCGAGTTTATTGTAAGTCAAAAGAGGATAGAAGTAGACCAGTCAAAAACCAAAGTAATATTCGAACTACAACCCCATCAACTGTGAAGGAGGTCTGAAGTCTTTTAGGAAGACTAAATTACATTGCGCGGTTTATATCCCAACTCTCTGAAAGTGCAAAACCCTTCTTTAAGCTTCTCATAAAGGACGTACAAATTGAATGGGATAACAATTGTTGATTGACATTCGATGAACTAAAATAATATTTAATAGACCCTTTGGTTCTAATTCCACCAATCCCAGGCCACCCATTAATCCCATACCTCACCATTAATAGCGAATGGTTAGGCGCTATGTTAGCATAAAAAGGACTAGGGGACAGGAAGGAACGAGCCATTTACTACTTGAGTAAAAAATTCACCGCATCGGAGTAGAACTATTCCAAATCCGAAAGAACCCACACTACATGGGTATGGGTGCTGCATAGACTTCGGCAAATATACCTTTCATCACCAAATGTTTCTCATGATCGAAAATGATCAAATTAGGTACTTGCTCGATCAACCAGTCTGGGTAGGAAAGTTGGCCAAATGGCAAATCCTAATTTCGGAATTTGACATTCAACAATGTCATAAAAATCAGTCAAAGACTGAGTGATCGCTGATATGTTAGTTGAATGCCCGGGGGAAATGCATGAAGATAATCCCCCAAATGATCGCATGACATCAGTAGAAGAAAAAGCATGGACTATGTTCTTTGATGGAGCTATAAACTTGTTTGAGTCTGGCATTGGGGTAGTCCTGATATCCCTAGAGGGACAACATTATCCCATAACTGCAAAGTTGGTATTTCCTTGCACCAACAACATAGCTGAGTACAAAGCATGTATCCTTGGCCTACAAGTGGCTATCGAGATGGGAGTGACAAAACTAAAAGTGTTAAGTGACTCCACACTAATTATCCTTCAAAAGAACAAGAGACACTAAGCCCATACCTTATCACGACTACCTCGAAGAATTGATAGCAGAATTCAAACCAGTCTCATTCAAATACCTGTTCGGGTCTCATAACCAATTTGCTAATGCACTAGCTACATTATGATCTATGTTATAGGTGACCGAACGGTTAGAGATAAAACCACTAAAGATTGAAGTCTTGGTAAAAAAGGCCCATTGCATGGCTGTGATTGAAGAGTCCGATGGGAAACCTTGGTACTATGATATCATGAGGTACCTCCACGAGCATGAATTCCCTTAAGGAAGTACTTTCGCTGATCAAAAGTACATAAGGAAAACGGCTTCAAAATTATTCATTAATGGTAAACATTTGTACAAAAGGTTTTATGATTCAATCATGTTGAGGTGTGTGGGTGCGACTAAGGCTATGCGAATAATGCAAGAGTACATGAGGGAGTGTGCGGCCCACAAATGAATGGGCACATGCTAGCCAAGAAAATAATGAGGTTGGATTACTATTGGCTCCCCTTAGAGAGTAACTGCTCTCAACGCATGCAAAGTTGTCACTATTGCCAAATTCATGGTGACATGATATATGTCCCTCCAATTGAGTTACACTAGCTAGCCGAACCATGGCCGTCTTCTATGTGGGGGATCAACATGATTGGTCCAATCAATCCCAAGGCATCAAATGGACATCTATTCATCTTAGTTGCAATCGACTACTTCTCAGAATGGATCGAAGCTATGTCATATACAAACATCACTGCACAAACTGTTGCAAAGTTCATTATGCACAATATGATCACCCGTTATGGCATAACTAAAGCCATCGTCACTAACAACGGGTCTAATCTGAACAACAAATTGGTCGACCAACTATTTAGCGAATTCAAGATCTGACATCTAAACTCGTCCCCCTATTGCCCGCAAATGAATGGGACTATAGAAGCAGCCAACAAGAACATCAAAAAAATCCTAGCCAAGATGGCCGAAAACTATCAGGATTGGCATGATAGGCTACCCTTCGAGCTAATGGCGTATCAAACATCAATTCGAACTTCTACCGAGGTGACCCATTTTTCTCTGGTTTTTGACATGGAAGCAGTCTTGCCTATAGAAGTGGAAATCCCCTCCCTACGAGTCTTCTCTCAGGCAAGGTTGACTAAAGCAGAGTGGACGCAACAAAGGCTTTAGTAGCTGAACATGATCAATGAGAAACAATTAAAGGCCCTTTGTCATGGCTAGTGTTATCAACAAAGGGTAGTTCGGTCATTCAATCAAAAGGTTCGACATAGGTACTTTGAGGTGAATGAGCTGGTCTTAAGGAAGACATTACCAATCTTTTCGAAGCCTGGAGGCAAGTTCGCCACAACTTACAAAGGTTCCTACGTAATAAAAAAGGTACTCCCCAGAGGAGCCTTGATCCTAACTAAAATGGACGGCCGTGGGTTCTCCGAACTAGTCAATTTTGATGCTGTAAAAAAGTATTACCCTTGAGAGTTCCTCTACACTCTCTTGGGCGGGGCTTAAATGTTCATTATTTATCATCGCTAGACATTTCCCTAAGACAGAAGATAGGACATAATAGGAAAATGCATAAGATCAAAATCGAAACAGTCAAAGTCAAATCGTAGTAGCTTAAGAAAAACTACCTGAGACGTTTCCTCCATATTGCTCTTAGCTTCCCCTCATCTCTCGAGTTATCTCGACGAGCCATCCCTAAAACTCTACACATGCTTCCTTCCAGCAACATACTCCAGGAGGTTAAGCATGGCAATTTTGTAGGCAGGACGTTCAACTTCGGCAAATCGGAAAGCATGGAAAATGAACTCCTTCACTTCCCCTTTGAATTGGCTATTGTCAATAGAGAATCTAGAAAATAGAGGCGATCCGTAACCTCATGTTCCAAATGATGACTTGAAACCTTACTTCTTATCCCAAACGCATGCTATGCCAAGAAGCGATTGCTGGTAAAAAACTAGAGGTTCTAACTATCCATCTCGGATTCCATAGAAGCCTAAGATACATGATATTGCCCAACGCTACTAATGTCCACGTGATTAATAGAAAGAGAAAAAAAAGTTCCACAAAAGGAAGGCATTAAAGATGAATCGACAACCATCGGCAATTCGCTTAGGGCCACGGGCAAAGAGGGCCAACCAAAGTGAAACGCTAAATCGTGACAAGACCATGGCAATTACCAACATACAAGACATGTTGAGAAGTCATTGAATATAAACTTTGTAGAAGGGTAATTTGGTATCGTTTCCAATATCACTTCTAACTTCATTTCTAATATAGTTTCCCTATTTTGATAGGAAGCATCGGTATCCAAAAAAACTAACTTGATGGGTTAGTTCGAGCTAACTAATACTAGCCAAGCAAGCATTTGGAGATTAGGGGTCTGCAAAAGACTTGGGACCCACCCGAACCGCCAAAACTGGATCGGAACGAGTAGTTCCTAAGGGGACTAGTTTGGTCCCTGGTTCCATGGGCGAATCCGCTCGCCCACCTGGAATGGACTAGTATTATAATAATATATTAATTTTTATCATAAAAAATTAAAACTCTAAAGCCCTATATTTTGAATTAGTTCCGCATTTCTTTGTCTATTTTTGTGTGCATGGAACTTTTCTTTCTCTCCACTTTTGAATTCGTTTTTACCTTTCTCTCTTTATTGATTTGAGGGGCTTGTCCAAAAAGGAAAATTGAACAAGTTCGAGAGATGGGTTCAAAGAATAAGATCAAAAAGAATAGAGAAAAATGGAATTTTCTTGATGTGCAGATTTTACTCAAGCAGGGATGATCAATAAGCTTGTAATTTGTGAGCAAAACTGACTTGAAAATTTAAACAACTTGCTTCCTACTTCATTTAAACTCATTTATCTAAGCATATAGCATATTGCATTTATCAAAATCTTATCATAGTGAATATAAGCAGAGCCAATTACCGTCACATCACGAGAGACCGAGAGGCAATGAAGTCTTAGTAGAGGAGATAGAAGAAAATCATCACCATCACAAAGGCATTCCTACCAATGCAATCTTTTTGTCAAGTCTTAAATTTCCGAAATATAACTGCGCTTGAATCATTTTTTCATGCTTGAATTTGCATCCTCTAAGACTCTATCACTGCACACTTCAAATAAACAAGCGCGCTTAAAAAGGGTGGCTCGGCATGGTTTGCTCACCATTAGGCGTGATCACTTTTGAGACAGTTGCCATGGATCCACCCAGGAATCGGACCGGACTGACGGGTCAATTCCTAGTTGGATCCTTAGAACCAATAGGTAGTTCCTAGATCAAATTTTTAGGAACCAATCCTTAGGGAGGGAACCACCCACCTGGACCATGCACATCCCTACTAGAGACGACCCATGCTAAATTCACTTGACTTTGTGTAAAAAGACATGTCATTCTAGCGGCCAGGTCACTTAAATAAAAAAGGGTGCACCCTATGGACACCATCAGCGCCTTTAGTCGAGCAGTACCCAGGAATGGATGCGCTAAGGTCCGAAGGGGGTTCGAACCCCCATAGTGGCAATTGCCGCGTGTAAAGAAAAAAATAATAATAAAATTTTTTTTTTTGCATACTGAGATCGGAAGTTCAGAATCTCATGCTCTCTTTAAGCCTCGGGACAGTAGGTCCATTCAATCATTTGCAACCTGGCAAAGGGTAATGTTGTATCGCTTCCATTTTTTCAACTGTTGAAAATTCAGTCACTTACACACTGCCTCTCATTCTTTGTAGGGTCATCTGTCCACCAAAGGTGTGGACAACAAAATAGGGAGAAATATGTCAAATTCTGATGACAATATTGGATCAACTCTCCGAATTGAAACAATGTCCTAAGTATCGCCAAAATGGATGACAGGAATCGTTCGGGCCTTAATTTGCATTTGCTTTTGGCTCTGCTCAATAATTTATTTCTACACATTTTCTTGTGCAGGGCAA
Source organism: Corymbia citriodora subsp. variegata (assembly GCA_014858505.1). NCBI lineage: Eukaryota > Viridiplantae > Streptophyta > Magnoliopsida > Myrtales > Myrtaceae > Corymbia > Corymbia citriodora. The sequence goes on along the minus strand of CM026417.1, from coordinate 15,447,868 downwards.
AAACAAGTGCACCCGTCCAATCAAAGATGGGATTTTCAATCTTTGACTAATCATTCATGTGTCATTCCCCTTTGAGTAGGGGCAATACGTGAACACCCATTTTTTTAATAATCCCTCTATGTTCAAATTTTAACATGTTTGTAGAGGCAACTGTGCATCTCATGCAATCATAAAGTTTTCTTTTTTGAGTAAATTCAATCATTCTAAAGCTGCAAACTCCTCCATGCTTGAAATGCTTCATGTCCTTTCAAGATGGTTTTTGCACAATGATTTTGTCTGTTTAAATCATTTGATTCCACTGAGGATATCAAAATAGACAACTGAATAAACGATATGAGATTGATGAAGCATGCTAAATGAGGAATATCAAGATGATGAAAGGCAAACCATATCCTACACACAATCTTCTAATTAAACACTTGTGAGGCGAGCATAGGAAATTCCATGTCCGAGGGTAAAGAGTTCTCTTGCGAATGGTACAGTGACCAAAATGATGAGGGGCATTTCATTTCTCTACCCTAAACATTACAGGTCATCCATTGCTTAAATCCTTTGAGCCCTATGCTATTATGAAGTTTCTTCCATAATACCCCTATCAAGAACCACCCCACACTTGGGCATATTAGAGGAAGAGTGGCATCACAAGGTGAGAAAATAGATATAAATTTTCTTGCTTGCACTTACATCAATCTTTGAGTGTTTTTATCATGTATGAACACTCATGATAATTTAAGTGCCCTAGAATGACAAAGAGCATCTTTTTCTCCATCATACACCCTCGTATCCATTGTACAACCCTAGTAAGTCTGTAATTTCAACCTCCTACATTTGGTCAAAGAAAAGGTCACTATCTTTCAAGTAGCATGAGCCGAAGTGCCAACTGAAGATGAAATCTCAAGAGTTTAGGATAGTCTTGAAAAAACAAACAAAATGAAAACTAAGGGCATGAAAAAAGCAGTGTACTTGGTAAAAGTAAGGCCAATGCCCTCAAGTAAAAAATGATGCTTGAGGAAAAAGTCTCTACGAAGACGAGCTCCATTAATGAGGAAGAAGACCGGCGATGACATCAAGATGATCACCAACTCTTGTACACACATTTTTGAACTTACGAATCCCTTTGTTGTGTCCCTTTGTAAAAGTCTCTTCCGACTAGGGCACTTGAATTAATGTAGGAATTCATATGCATCACTTGAAGAAGTACAAGCAAGATCATTTCTATCTCTTTTCGCAGGTTCTTGACTTGTAAACCCAAAGATGATTGTGCAACATTTCCTTGACCTTCATGTTCCCCTCTGCTAAGCCTTTGACTAAGCCTACATTACGGTGGAAGAGAGGGTGCATAGCACAATCCAATTGTTGTTGTCCAATAAGGTGCTTTACCAAGTCGCTGATGAAGAAATGGTTTTGGGATTGTGGAATAAGCTTAAAAGTCTCTATATGAAGAAATATCTTATGATAAGATTTTTCTCGAAGTAGCGTTTTTACACACTAAAGATACAAGAAGGTACTCCTATCCAAGAACATCTAGATGAGTTCAATAAGATTGTAATGGATATAAAAATCTAGATTTGAAGCTAGATGATGAAGACTAAGCCCTAATTGCGTTAAGTTCACTACTGAGCTTGTATGAGAATTTTGTGAATTCTATGATATATGGAAGGGAATCCATAAATCTTGAGGTTATGAAAGGCTCATTAAATTCCGTAGAGATGCGTACAAAGTTAAATATGAGTAATAAGGGTGATAAAGCTAATGGCTTAGTTCTTAAGGGAAGGTCAAATCATCGTGATAAGTGCAGTCAATGTAAAAGGGCGTATAAAGCTAGGTCAAGCTGGAATAGAAGTAAGGTGGAACTATTGTCACAAATTCGAACCCTACAAAAATGAGTGTCTTGTGCTCAAAGCAATGGGAAAGAAGTCGATGAAAAATTCTACTTCAACTAGTCTAGTTAAGAATAACAAGTTAGCTGATGCGAACAAAGTTCTTATTGGCGATGAATAGATTTTGGATTTAGCATGTTCGCACCACAAGTGTCCAAATAAAGATTGGTTCCACACATATGAGAAAGTTAGTGGTGATTCAATTTTGATGGGCAATAATGCAGTTTGAAGAATTATGAGTAGTGGTATAGTGCGAATCAAATGTAATGACAAGGTATTAAGAGTTTTAACAAACGTGAGACGCATCCTAGATTTAAAGAAAAACTTTATGTCATTAAGCAATTTAGATTCCATTAGGTGCGTGTACGCCAGTGGAGGTAGAGTTTTGAAAATTTCAAAAAGTTCCTTGATTATGATAAGTGGTAACAAGAACAACCTTTACATTATGTAGATAAGTACCATTATGGGTTCTTTAATTATATCATCCTCCTCGAATTATAAAAAATCAAGGTGGTGGCATATGTGGTTGGGCCACATGAGTAAAAGAGGAATGACCATCTTGAGCAAACATGTAATAACTCAATCCACTGAGGGCAAGAGTAATCATTGGGGCTCTAGAGCTTGAACAAAGTACAGCTCCTACTCGAGGATGGCGAACGGATAGGAATGAATTGAATCCCACGTCGCTTGGGTATGATTAGGTGAAGTACCCTATATATAATTGCACTTGTCCAACTTTAACAAGATATTTTTTGGAAAGAACCCCAAAAAAAAAAAAAAACCATGTGAGCTCCCATCTAAAGCGGATAATATCGTTATAGGTAGGATCTAGGCTTAACATTATGGTATCAAGAGACAATATGTGACATCCCAGCACGTCACTTGTGACATGTGTCCTTTATAATATTATCTTTATTTATTAATTTGCATACTCAATATTTTTTTTCTTTCTTTAACCAAACCCCGGTATAAGAAATCTCACAACTAAAAGTACACATTATTTATATAAACACCATTATTACAACTTTAACACATCATTCAAGCAAATACAAAATACAATAATCCTAGGAAATGGTTCAACCAACTAACGTCATTACTCCAATCCTATTCCGTAAGCAAGTGACTATCCAACTTGGGGATTGATGGTCTTAGGTGTTGCCTCATCCCTTCCATCACCATATTCTAGAAACCATCCTATAAATTGAAAAATAAGAGATGAGTCGAAGCCCAATAAATAAAATCTTTAGTTTTAAATTAGAAAAATCATCTTGTCACTTCACCTGGTACAAGCTAAGAGAATGCATGACATTCCAACAAGTATGATAAAAACATGACTAAAATTTACATTTCCCATTTTCATTTACCACAGTATTCATCATCCAACAATACTCCTGTCCAAACTCATGCATATGGTGCACCATGTTTTAGCACAAAAATCAACTTAAACCATATTTCATTCCACATACAATCATGCTTTTTATTTCATTATTATTTTTACATCCCGAACCCTCCAAGGGCATCCCAACCCATGGAGCATCTCAACTCTGAAAAATCTCACAAACTTTTACCATGGGCATCTCACAATACTTAGCTTATGGGGATTCTTGACTTCCGAGGCATCCCAAAACACTCCCCAAAGCATCTCATGGCACCCAGCCTACAAGGCATCTTGCCAACTTCCACCATAAGACATCGTCACGCATCATTAAATAGGTGATGAAAGCACATTAATCTCATTTAAGCCATGATACATATACACTTATGGATTTTATGCAAAAGGATTAATGATATTTAATCTACTACATATTGAATCAAATGTACCTTTGTCCAGCGACTTTGTGAAGATATCTGCCAATTGATTTTTCGAATCAATAAATTCCACGAATACATCCCAATTTTGCATGTGGTCTCTAATAAAATGATGCTTGATTTCGATGTGCTTTGCCCTGGAATGTAGGATCGGGTTCTTGGTGAGATTTATGGCATTTGTATTGTCACACCTTATTTCAGTACAGGTTTCTTCCTTTCCATAATCCCTCAATTGTTTTTTCATCCATAAAATCTGTGAGCAGCAGCTTCCAAGGGCAACTTATTCAGCTTCCGCAGTTGATAAAGCCACAGTATTCTACTTTTTAGAAGACCATGACACAAGCATCTGTCCTAGTAGTTGACATGTTCTAAATGTGCTCTTTCTGTCCACTTTACATCTTGCTAAGTCAGCATTTGAGTAGCCAAGGAAAGTAAAGTCTGTTCCGTTAGGATACCAGACTCAGAAGTGGATAAGTAGCTATGTACTTAATTATACGTTTCACTGCTGTAAGATGAGATTCTCTAGGGTCTGCTTGGAATCAAGCACATAAACACACACTGTACATAATATCTAGTCTAGATGCAGTAAGATAGAGAATAGACCTAATCATGCTTCTATAAGTCTTTTGGTCAACTTTCTTCCTTGATTCATCCTGATCAAGTTTGATGGATGTTGATATTGGAGTTTCAGTCTTCTTGCAGTTCTCCATTCCAAACTTCTTGATCAAGTCTTTGGTATATTTTTCTTGATAGATGGAAGTTCCATGCTTTGATTGGTTGATTTGAAGTCCTAGGAAGAATGTAAATTCTCCCATCATGCTCATCTCAAATTCCTCCTGCATAGACTTTGAGAAGTTCTTGCATAATCGTTTATTAGAAGAACCGAAGATAATATCATCTACATAGATTTGTACTAGAAGAATATCCTTACCTTCCTTCTTGATAAATAGAGTTGTATCAACCATACCTTTCTTGAATGTGTTATCTAGTAGGAACTTACTTAGTCGTTCATACCAAGCTCGAGGTGCTTGTTTTAGACCATACAAAGTCTTTTTCAGTATGTATACATAATCCGGCTTTCTTGGTTCCTCGAACCTAGGAGGTTGTTCCACATAGACTTCTTCTTTGATAAATCCATTTAGAAATGCGCTCTTTACATCCATCTGAAATAGCTTAAAGTTTTGATAGCAAGCATAGGCAAGTAATAGTCTGATAGTTTCCAATCTTGCTATTGATGCATATGTTTCATCATAGTCTATTTCTTCTGACTGTGAATAGCCTTTGGCTACAAGTCTTGCTTTGTTTTCGGTCATTTTACCATGTTCATTCACTTTATTCTTGAAGACCCACTTAGTACCTATGATGGTTCTTCCTTTGGGTTTGGGAACCAATTCCCACACATCATTCCTTTTAAACTGCTGGAGTTCTTCTTGCATTGCTTCTATCTAGCTTTCATTTGTAAGGGCCTCGTCTATTCCTTTGGGTTCAATCTCAGAGATGAGTGCCACAATACTTGTTTCTTTTTTGTTCTTCGATCTGGTTCGAATTCCTTCACTGATATTTCCAATGACTAGCTCTTGAGGGTGGCTGGACTTATGCTTCTAGTTTTTGCTCTGCACTACGTTGTCATTAGCATATTTAGGTAACTGAGTAGTGTCCAGCTGAGTGATTCTTTGTTCTTGAGTTCCCTTAGAGTCGATTTTCTGTGACGAGTCAGCTTCTTTGTTGAGAGTTGAATTTTCAGGAGTGGTAGTTGGTTATGGATCTTCAATTTCTATTTTGCTCTTGCTGGAGGAGTCTTGCTCTAGGAACTTCACATTCATAGATTCTTCCACTATCTGAGTGTTCTTGTTGAACACTCGGTATGCTTTACTTGTGGCTGAATATCTTAGAAATATACCTTCATCTGATCTCTCCTCAAACTTGCTTGGAAGATTGTTAGCATTTTTAAGAATGAAACATTTACAACCGAAAATTTTGAAGTAGGAAACAATTGGTTTTCTTCATTTGAAAATCTCATAAGGAGTTTTCTCAAGAATTGATCTTAGAAAAACTCTGTTAATGATGTGACAAGACGTGGAAACTGCTTTTGCCCATAAACGAGTTGCCACCTTACTTTCAATAAGTAAAGTTCTAGCCATTTCTTGCAAAGATCTGTTCTTTCTTTCTACAACTCCATTTTGTTCTAGAGTGTAAGGAGAGGAGAACGTATGCTGAATACCATTTTCGTTACAAAAGTCTGCAAAGTTCTGATTTTCAAACTCTTCTCCATGATCTGTTTTATGTAGGAAATAGAATAACCTTTCTCATTTTGAACCCTTTTTGCAAATATCGAGAAATAAGAAAAAAGTTTCACTTTTATTGGCAAGAAAGAATACCCACGTAAAACGAGAGTAGTCATTTATAATTACCAGACAGTATTTCTTACCTCCAATGCTTTAAGTGCTAGTTGAGCCAAACAAATCCATATGAAGCAGCTGCAGTACACGTTTAGTAGAAACTTGTTTCATAGATTAAAAAGAATTTCTAACCTATTTTCCCAAAGTGCATGTGGACAAAGATCTGTCTTCTTATAGGTTAATGAGGGCAAGGCACGAACAAGCTTTTTGCTGTGTAGCTTGGAGATTTGATTCATGCTAACATGTCTAAGTTTGCGATGCGAGAGGTTTGCCTCATCATGGACTAAAATTAGACATTTAGCAGTGTCTTCATTTATGTCCAAAAGATAGATGTTCCCATGTCTTCGTCCAGTGAATGACTGAGAAGAATCATTGCTAGTTCCAGAACATAAATTTTCCTTGAAGTTAATTTTGAATCCAACATCACATAGCTGGCTGATGCTAAGAAGGTTGTAGTTTAGTCCTTTAACCAGAGATACATTGTTGATGATTAAACTGCCAATCTTGACTGTTCCTGATCCAACAATGTTTCCCTTGGTGTTTCTTCCAAAAGAGACTATCCCTTCTTTAACCTTTTCTAAAATAACAAACATTCTTGAATCCCTAGTCATGTGTCTTGAACATCCACTGTCCAAATATCATTTCTTGTTCCTTTTGAAACTTACCTGCAATCAACATGCATATTCACTTCTTCTTTAGTACCCAGATTTTCTTGGGTCCTTCGATGTTAGTATATGCTTTATCTACCCATTTCTTCTGAACAAGTCTCCAGACTTTAGGACATTTGTTTCCAAAATGTTCTTTTTCTCCACAATTAGAGCATTTGAGATGATCCCGACCAATAGGTTTTGTAAAAGTCTTTTTGAAATGATTTTTATAGGCTTGTCGAAGAGGTCTCTTTCTAATTCGTTCCTTGACCTTAGGAAAATCAATTAATGAATCACTTTTTTTATAAAACCCAAGTCCTGACTTTTCATAATAGGGAATCTGAATGGAAAGTATATACTACAGGGTTTTCGATCCTTTTGAAAAGTTTGTAGTAATATTCAAAATTTCCTTTTTGAGAGACTCATTTTCATTTTGCGAAGAGTTTCTATTTTCTTTTGTCTCCAAGATTTCCTTTTTGTGAGATTCATTTTCATTTAAGATAAAATCTCGATTTTTCTTTATTACTAAAAATTCCTTTTTGAGATCATCAAAATTTTCATTTAAAAAGTAATTCGTTTGACTCAACTTGCGATTTTCCTTTTTTAAATTGGAAATTTTTTTCAGAGTAGATTTTAAATTCAAACATAGTTCATTTACATAATCTGAAACTTCAATAGGAATATCAGAGTGACTAACCCCAAATTCTTTGTCTGAGTCTGAGTCTGAGTGTGAATCCGCTTCAGAGTCTGAATTTGAGTGTGCCATTAGACATATGTTACCATATTTGTCTTCACTGTCTTCAACCTCAGTGTCACTCTAGGTTTCAGCTTTCAGGGCTTTCTTATACTTTTCATGTTTCCCTTTGTTTTTCTTGAGTTTTGGACAATTCTGTTTTATGTGACCTTTTTTTTGCATTCGAAACAGACAACATATTTGACATAATCTTCCTCATCCTCTATCTTTTGTTGTCCAATCTGCCTGTTTTGCTTCTTGCTGTAGAGCTTCTTGCCCTTCTTGTTTAGCTTCTTTACCTTTCTAATTAGCAATGCCAGTTCTTCATCGTCCAGCTCATCCTCAGAATCTGTATCATCAGAATCAATGTTAGACTTTAGAGTAATGGTTTTCTTACCTCTGGATTCCACTTCTTCATTCATTTGTTCTGCTTCATAAGATTGCAGAGTACCAACAAGCTCATCGACTGTCAGTGGTAAAATACGCAAAGTTTCTCTGATAGAGGTCTTCACATTATTCCATTCTTTTGATAGTCCTCTTAATAGTTTGTTGACTTTCATGGGACCAACAACAGGTTGTCCATGATATCCTAGTCCATTTATAATTTCTGTGAATCGATTGAACATGTCTACTATTGACTCTCCCTGCTTCATCTTGAAAGATTCATATTGACCAAGTAAAATATTTATTTTGGTTTCTTTAACATGATCAATTCCTTCATAGGTTATGTGCAGTCTATCCCATACTTCATTTGCTGTATCACAAGAAGATATTCAATTATATTCATTAGGTGATAAAGCACAGTAAAGGGAGTAGATGGCCTTGGCATCAAGAGTTTGTCTCTTGGTCAGTTCTTTTGGAGAAGTGGTAGCTGATGTTTCTATTGCTTTCCCATTATCTTTCTTTGAAGTTTCTTTGATTTCAGTATTTGGATCAATTCCTCTTGCAACTACATCCCATTCCAGTGGATCCTTTGATCTAAGGAAGGCTTTCATCTTGTTCTTCCATATATTGCACTCTTTGCCTTCAAAATAGGATGGTCGCGTATTGTTCTGTCCCTCGATCAGTCCTGGTGCAAGAATACTAGCCATAGAGGATCTTTAACTCTAAAGTAATAAACACTTCAAAAACTCTAAGCATAGGGCTCTGATACCAATTGTTGAAACTAGTAATAACACCTAGAGGAGGGGTGAATAGGTGTAGAGAGATTTTTCCCACAAAAAAAAAAAAAAAAAATATATATATATATATATATATATATATATATATATATATATATATATATAACGTTTGCAATCTATGAACTGAAATTAAATAGAGAGAGTAGAGAAGATTACAAACACAGTTTATAGTGGTTCGGCTTTAAATAAGCCTACATCCACTCTCCAAGCAATCAGCTAATAGGTTGGATTTCACTATGAGATCAAAGGTGAATACACACTCTTGAGTGTTAGCACTCAGTGATGATGAGTCTCACATAGTCACTCTTCTTGGTAATTCACTATGACCACTCAAATTCGCACTTTAAACAACTGAAGAATAGAATCGCACTTTGGAATATGTTTATCCTATCTAACTCTTAGGTCTCATCCTATCCTTATATATTCTCCAAGCCACACTCGACGTTGGTTCTTCCCTTGAGAGTTTAGTCTTCTCTTTCCTAGACAGACTTTATAAGTCAAGTCTTTTTGACTGTTGGAAGTAGATCTGATCCCCTTGGATTTTGCTCGCCCATGCAATCAGAATTTGGGCTTCCATAAGTACTCTATTCTTCTTTGGAAGTTGTCCTCTAATTGATCCTGCAATCAAATTAATATAATAGAATCAATGTAAATAAAGTAAGTGAAATACTTGACCGTTGGTGATCTATTCTTGAAGTTTCGTTCTGAGTCTAACTAACTCAAGTTCTAAGTCTGCTTAGGTCAGACTCAAAATCTGTGTTTCTTCAAGTCTTCCGTCTGGTACGATCAGACTCAGAATCTGTGATTCTTCAAGTCTTCCGTCTGGTACGGTCAGAATCAGAATCTGTGTTTCTTCAAGTCTTCCGTATGGTACGATCAGACTCAAAATCTGTGATTCTTCAAGTCTTCCGTCTGTTACGGTCAAGCTCAGAAACACTGTATGTTTTCCTTTTGCCACTGGCAGACTCAAAAACATACACCACCCTATGGCTTATTCCTTCTGAAGATATGTATAAATACTTACATAAAATGATTTGTTAACATCAAAACTATGAGTTTTCAACAGTTCTCCTTTAATTGCAATTGGATGTAAGACTCCAAATAAAGTATGGTTAGGTAAACCTTCTAATGATTGTGATTTGAAAATATTTCGATGTTTCACTTATTATCATTTAAAAGAGGGTAAGCTTGAACTTAGGGCCAAGAAATGAAATTTCATTGGTTATTCAGACAGGGTTAAAGAATATAGGTTGTGGTGTTTCGACCCTCAATTATCAAAGTTTTTAATTAGTATGAAAATTCTATGCTTGAACAGAGAAAGGTTGTTACTGAGTCAGGTATTCAAGAGGAGAATGTTCGGAAAGAAGTGGAGCTTCATGTGAAGCATCCATGAAGAACATTTGAATATATTCCTATTTGGCCAAAAAATGATAGTGAGCAATAAGACACAAATTCAATCAAATATGATGTAGAAGAAATTGAGCAATCTCAAAGTTTGACTACAAAGAAGGCTAAATGACAAATTAAGCCTCCCCAAAAGTATGAGACTGTCAATTTAGTAGCATGTGCTCTTACAGCTATTGAAGAACTTGATATTGAAGAACCTTCTACATTCCATGAAGCGACCATTTGTTCTAAATTTGAGAAGTGGCTTGTTGCAATGAATGAAGAGATGAAGTATCTTAGTAAGAACCAAACTTGGGATCTTGTGAAATTACCTGAGAATAAAAGAGCTATTGGATGCAAGTGGATCTTTAAAAGAAGTGAGGGAATTCCAAGGGTTGGAGATGAAAAATTCAAGGCACATTTGGTAGTGAATGGTTTTTAGCAAGAAGGAGGGGATCAACTTCAATGAAGTGTTCTCTCCACTTGTGAAACATAGTTTCATTCATTTATTACTCGCATCGGTGGCCCTTTATGATATAGAACTTGAGCAATTTGATGTTAAGACCGCTTTTCTACATAGTGAGCTTAAGGAGACATTCTATATGTCTCAACCCTAAGGATTCATTGTTGAGGGTAAAGATCACGTTTACAAGTTGAAATGCTATTTGTATGGTCTCAAGCAATCTCTACGGCAATGGTGTAAGAGGTTCAATAGCTTTATGTTGAGTTATGGCCACTCGCAATTTGGGCATGACAATTGTGTATAATATAAGAGATTGCATGACGGTTCCTTTGTTTATTTGTTGTTATATATGGATGACATGCTTATTGTAGCGAAGAACATAAAACTGTTTAAGAGGCAACTTGGCAAAGAATTTGAGATGAATGAACTTGGAACTGCCAATAAAATTCTAGGTGTGAAGATTCGCAAGGATAGACAAGCTGGGAAGTTGTGCCTCTTGCGGAAGAAGTGTATTAAGAATGTACTTAAGCACTTTGGCCTAAAGAATGCTAACCGTTAAGTACTCCTTTGGTGTCCTATTTTAGTCTTTTGGCTTCTTTGTCGCCTGAAGAATGCCAAACCGGTAAGATGAGATGTCTTAGGTTTAATATTCTAGTATTGTAGGTAGTCTCATGTATACTATGATTTGCACTTGTCTAGATATTTCTCAAGTTCTTAGTATTGTGAGCAAGCATATGGCACATTTGGGTAAAGCTCACTGGCAAGCAATGAAATGGATTCTTTAGTATATTCGAGGTACCGTTGATGTGGGTTTGGTCTTTGACAAAAGTTGTGATATAAAACATTTAGTTGTTGGCTTTGTTGATTTTGAGTATGTAGGTGATCTTAACCAAAGGAGATCTTTGACATATTATGTTTTTAAGCTTAGTTGTTCTGCAATTAGTTGGAGAGCAATCTTATAGGACATGGTTGCTTTGTCTACCACCATGGCAAAGAACATGGCAACAACTAAAGCAATAAAAGAAACTCTTCAGTTGAAGTGTTTGTTACAGAACTTAGAGTGAAGTAGGAGGGAGCCTCCTTTTTTTTCTTTTTTCTATTTTGTGATAACCCATTGTTGACACCTAAATTTTAGCATTTTTATTTTGGCTTTGATTATATAATTATAGATTAGTTTTTAACTCCTAAGAAAAATCATTAAAATTGGATGGCATATAAACATTAGAAGCATTTACATTAATAGTATTATTTAAAAAGAAGACAAAAAAGAAATATTAAAAAAAAAAAGAGATTGGGTCGGGGGGTAGCTTGGCCCGACCTCTTTCGTTTTTCTTTTCGCTTGAGCCCGACCCACTTTCCCTTTCTTTTCCCCAAGACCAGCCCATTTTGTCTCCTCCCTCATGCTCACTGAACAAAAGATAGGGTGACAAAGAAGAGGACGAGGTGCAAAGACAAAGAAGGCAGGGCAAACGTCTCACTAGAGTTGGTGATCGGGGGCAAATCGATAGGGACAGTTGGTGTGGCAGAGGCCATGTGCGTCAGTGAATAAAAGAGAGAGAGCGAGCCAAATAGTGAGCTCGAGAAAGGGGATCTAGGAGAGAGCAAGAGTGAAACGAAGAGAGAGCTGGTTCTTCTTCTTGGGCTAGCTAAAAACAAAAGAGAAAAAGAGAGCGTTGGCAGAGAGTGAGCCACAGAGAGGAGGAGAAGGAAAGAGCTGCTCGGGAGAGTCCTTTGACTGAAAGCTCTAGAAAAAGAGGTCATGAGTGTGAATAGAGCATGAAACCGAGAGTAGAGAGTGAGAAAGTAGCTCGGTCACGCCTGAGACCCTATTTCTGGGCGTCTATTCTTTCCGATAAGCCTTCTCTTAGGTTTAGCCCCCTTTGGCCCAAGGATCTCGTCTCGATGACGCCAGGGCAGCTGGCCATGGGCGGACCTGTCTCAGACCCACCTGTTGGTTGCCGCCATCGAGTTGGGTAGGACCCCAGCACTCAAGCGCGCTAGCGCCCCGTGCTGTTTTGTTTCGAGCCCGCCTGCCCAACTGACCGACCGAGGCTCGCATGGCTTTGACTCGCTCAAGTCTCAACTCCAATGGTGCTGCTTTTCTTGAACTTAGATCCCGCTTGGTTACTTATGTCTATTTTGGTCAAGTTTCGTTGCCTCATTAAGTTATCATTTGCCCCCCTTAGTTGATGCCCGTTGAGTGTTCGACGAAATGTTTCTGGGATGTCTACAAATGTCTTGGTTGTCCTACTTGAACTATAGACCTCTTGTGTAATATCCTGAATTTCGACCCATTTTGGGATATATGAAATAGTTATTTTATCAATACATTGTTAGTTACATTTATTCTGAGTTGGTCTCTCATGAGTTAACTAATTGTTCGGAAAGGCAATTAAGGATCGATACTTGTATGACGAGTGAATTTAATCAGGGATAGGCCACTCGACCATAAGGATCAAAGATGAATAATACTACACTGTTGTAGGCCAATTAGCGAACGAAAATAAATCGATTCCGCACGATTTCAATATTGACTATGAACGACAATAAACTGATTTTATTTTGGCCCTGTGCTCAGAGTGAGCAATTAATCCCTCGTGATTACATGACAATTGAGGATCGCCTTGATTTGAATATGCACGATCATGGATTGAAAAGCTATCAACCATAGGTCAAACGCACAAGAACCCCTAAACGCCGCCTGAAAGATAGATTGTACTAAAGTCGTGATTGATCAATTTTAACCACGAATTTCAATTCGGTATCAAGTATCGAACTTTTAGGGATGTCAAGACTAAAATATTAGACGTTGCCTCATTGATTCTCAAATTTTTTGGTAAGCTCGAAAATTATTGAAAAAAGGATTCAACGGGCTGAGTTTGGAGCCAAATATTTGGGAATTTGTGTTTTAGGGGCAAAAAGACCAAAATGCCATTTCTAAAAGCTTGTTTAGTATTTTCTTTTCTTTTTCTTTCTTTTTCTCTCTCCTCCCAACTTTCTCTCCACGTTTTCTCCCCCCAAACTCACTTTTCATTTCTCTCTCTTTCTCCACTGATCAACCCCACCCACACTCACTCTCTCTCTCTCTCTCTCTCTCTCTCTCTCTCTCTCTCTCTCCACCGTTCTTCATAGGCTGCTGTGATTTCCCCAAACCAGCCACCCTTGCCGCATGTCGAAGCTGCCATATGCCACCGGAGAGTCCAAGCCGTGTCCCGCCATCGCCCATTCGTGAGCCGTGTCTGTCATCGTTCTTTCTCACCAAATCGGAACCACCCCATCGCCGAGACCTATTTTTGTCACCGCTTGTCTCGATCTTTCGGACGTAGCCATGCGTTGCCCTCGTCGCCGCCATCGTGCTCGTGTCGTTGGAATTGCTAAACCATGAGTCGATTTCCTAATCCATTAGTTATGAGTTAATTTTGCTCAGGAGTAGTTTAATTAGTTTAATCTTTGATTAATGCTTTGGATGATGGTTAATTAGCAATAGAATATTATTGATTAATCTTGCTTAGTGTTAATCATGGTTAGAATAAAGTAACCATGATTAGATTAAAGTAACTGAGGTTAGATTATAGTAATCGTGGTTGGGTTAGTTAATCGCAGTTGGGTTAATTAATTGCAATTGGGTTAAAATAGTAACCATGGTTAGTATTAATAATAATATTATTATTTTTGGAATAAATAATAATTATTTATTATTTTCTTAATTAATTAATTATTAATTAAATTATTTTATAATTTCGAATTATTATTATTGTTATTACTATTCATTTCTAAAAATTAATTATTTTTGGGGAAAATAATTAATTGTGATTATTTATGGGAAATGATTTTAATTGAGTATTTTTTTGTGGGAAAATTAATGGTTTAATTTTTTAATGTCAATAGTATTTATATACTACATTAACAAATGGCATTGGTTTATTAAAGAATTGTTTTATTAAATGGAATTATTTGGGTCGGATGATTAATTATGGGATTGGAAAATATTTATAAGTATTTTGTGGGAGTTAAATTATTTTACTCGGAACAATCGACTATAGTATTATATACTTCTTAAATGAGTATTTTGGAGTATAATCATAGTTTATACTTGTTTTGGGATAATTGAGTATTTATGGGAATAGCTTATTGTCGTAGTCATAAGGACACGTGTTTATTTATTATTGAATATTGAGATGCGTGGTTGGGTATCCATAATTATTGAGGTACGTGATCACTTTGGAAATACATGCAAGTATTGTAATGTTAATTAGTCAGAATTGATTGTCAGACTATGACTTGAACTGCTGATTGTTGCAACTTTCGTAAGTGATTGGAATGCTGCTGTTGTGCGTGATTGCTTGACACTACTACATTTCATTATACGTGTGCCAACTTCAAAAGTATGTTGTGTGAGTACGAACTGTATATGCATTCACGACCAAGCAAAAAAATGAACGAATTGATTGATGATGTGTTGCATGGTCACATTAAGACGAAAGTCCGGCGTTGCCAAAAGACTACCAATCTTTATGGGGTTGTGCCGTGGCTGTTTGGTCGCCTGACTTTGGTCGGATGCCTGACAGGGAGGGGTTAACTTTGTGAAACTGCGGTAGTGGGTGGGTCCCGAGTCTTTGTTAATTGTGGGGCTGCAGTAGTGGGTGGTCCTATACTCCTTCGGGAATGTCGTCTTAGGAGTAAGTGACGTCGTCGTGTCTCGAGGTAAAAAGGACGAAGCTAGCTTGGCCAGAAACTACCAACCATAAAATTGTGCCGTGGCCTAGAAGGAGAGGTTGTAATAATCGAAGCATGTGTGGATGTGAGACATGAGAAACTGTATGCAATGCTTTGATTATTCGCATGCCTCTTAATGTCGTGATGATCGAAATGACAGTTTCTGCAGGCTGCATATGCCAAGGTTAGGTAGGGTCGTTTGTGGTTGCATCTACTTATTGAACTGTCGTCTAATAATACTGTTTAAGGTGTGGTATGTGTTGTTTGCCGAAACTAGGTTGCATGATTAGACTACCCTCGAAGCGAGTGAAATTCCTAATCGAGGCTTAGGATTTTGACTTACTAAGATTTTATGTCACTGGTTATTGAATAACCATTTTCAGATCTGTAGGATGGAGGATCGACACGTGTTGCGGCTCGTGGCTGTCTTTGAAGAGAGTAAATTAACCTTGGCTTGTCGGTTTCATTGGCTCATTAGGAAGATGCCCGTGGTAAGAGCTTGTGCTTGTAAACTTCCTAGGGTTAATCAGTAGATAAACAAAACAGTACTTTTGAATGTGTTCTTGTTGGATTTTCCTGCTATCCTTACTTTTGTAATTGACTGGGGGTTTGTGATTCGCTTCCGCATATGCATAATTACAAAATAAAAATAATGATCGGCGACGCATCCTGGGACGTCGCATCTAAATGACCGCAAGAGAACAGGAGTTGCCGCGTGCTCGAGGGTCGGGACATGACATCTTGTTCATGTTTTGTGGGTTTCATGTTTCTTGCTTCTTTCCCTCATGGTTACTTTTGTTTGTGTGGTGTGTTTCGAGCTGTGAGGTGGATTAGGTGGTGAATAAGAACCGTCTAGTGTCTATCTTGCTGGCTTTTGCTTAGGATGGCTGAGTATTAACATGTGAGATTCTTAACAAATTGGCATTAGGTGCGAGGGAACGTGAAGAAGAAGAAAGCCAGAAAAAAAAATTAAAAGAAAAGGTAGAAAAAATAATAATAGGTAGAGTGGGCTTGGGTTGGCGTTGTGGGCTAGGAAGATTGGGCTGAGAATAGAGCGTCTAGATGGGCTGGGGGCTTTTTTTTTTTAAAAGTTCATGGGCTGGTTTAGTTCGTTCCGAGTGGGTCTTATAGCCGTAGTTCAACCCGGACTGATAGGTCCAGGTCAGTTTAGTCAAGCTGGGTCCCGGACCCAATCCGTTTCCTTTGTTCTAATATTAAAATTCATAAATAATGTTAGTCTTTAAAAAAGTATTAAAAAATATTTAAAAATATTTAAAAATTCAGAAAATCATAAAAAATTCAAAAAATCCAAATATTTAAAAGGGAAATTCGGAAAATAAAATTCTTTCTTGGAAAATTCAAAAAAATATTAAATATTAAAAATATTAAAAAATCTTAGCAATCAAGAAAATTTTCCAAAAAGTTAGAAATTCCTTGAAAAGCTTAAAAATAATTTGTAGGATAACTTTCTCTTAAAAAGTGGGAACCTTTTGAGTCTAAGATTATGTTCAAAGTTTGAACAAGTTTCTAAGGTGGTTTTGATTGTCCTAAAAAATAAATGCCCTATCTGCGCATTTTGATATGATGATTACAACTTCCCTTTAGCTTAATTAGGATTAGCGTTTGCTTGTTTTCCCATGTAATTTATTTGACACTTCATTGGCTGTCAATTGTTATTTTAATGGTTGTGTACCCACATGATCACCTCATATGTTAGTAAATAGATCTAAAATCAATCCAAACTACCCGACAAAAACCTTTTTGAAATGAACAATATTAGGTATTGAAAGAGCACTAATTATTTAATTAATGTAATCAAGTCATCAATCTTAGACTTTTTGACTGCATAGGAAGTGTGGCATATGCCCATGCCTTACTTGGTCTCTAGCTAACCCCAATAAGCTAGTGGTGATTCATAATTTGAAAATTCCTATAGTATCAATTTGAATACACAATATCATGCAAACTATGAGTTTGGGAGAATCCGCGTCTAATCGAGAGTTCTAGGCCTATTTTTTAGGCAACTTCTTTAAATCTATGTATTTTCCCCTTCAGACGGAAAAGGTAGGTCACAACACCCATCCATTATCACTTTGTACGTGATGAGGTTACTAAGGATACGGTTGTGATGAAGAAAGCACCCATGGCAGATAATTTGGCAAATATGTTGACCAGACCAGTTGCTTTGACCAAGTTCAAGCATTACTTGGACTTGATTGGTTTTTGACCATTCGATTTGCTTAGGTGGAGTTGGTGGCATTTTGTCTCTTGTTTCCTACATTGAGCATGCTCATGTAGGCTTAGGGGTGTGCATCGTTAGTTCCACCATTTTGGGGATGCCCTTGTGTGGTCACTTTTAGCGATGAGGGATAGAGGTCTTGTGACATTTGGCATAACGCCTTCTTGGAAATTTGAAATCAAGGTAGAGATTTGTTGAGTTATGACTTTTGAATTAGTGATGATGGTATTTGGACTATTCACATTTGTTTTAGGGTTTTTTGATGGGAGATTAAAAGAGATGTGCTTAACAACACATCTCTAACCTAGCCTCCACACTATCTCCATCCTTTGTTTTTTACTATCTTCTTGCTAGATATTTAGATTTGTGGCTCACCAAGTATTTTTTTGAGCTTTTGGATTATACTTTTATAGTTGGTGCTGAAGATAATTAAATCTCTCTCTTCCTGTGATTTTCCCATTTTTGGTTTTTACGTATATTTTGTGTCTCACATTATTCCAATTTTATTTTCATCCTTTGCTACTTGTACTTTAATTGGTCCATCTTTTAATGTTGCTACACAACACTTTATGGTCCTAGCTTTTTCAACTCACATATCATCTCTATTATTGGTACCGATGGACGTTTGATCGATAATTAAGTTAGGGTTTGTGTTCTTCGGATTGATGTGCGGTCATGCTCGAATGCTTCATCATCTTTACGTGCGGTGAGTTAGCGAAAGATGGAGAACCACACAAATGCTTTAGCACCCGAGCGCTTTCGACTTTCTATCATGACGTCACATTCCTACTTTGAAAGGCCAAGACCACCCCTTTCATTTTTGTTCTTGATATTGTTTCTTCAAATTTAAACCGAGTCGTTTGGATAATCCAAGATCTTAACCAAAACTCAAAAGTACTTGCTTGAAATTCCGAAGAAGCGGAGAAGCAAGAGAGGTTTATCAGCTCGGGCAACAAGCACGGAATAGATGTTTCAAGAGCAAATTGAGTGAATGACGATGCTGCTGCTGCTGCCGCTACAAAAGGGAAGTAGTCCGTTCCCTTCCTCAGAAAATCTTGAAGAGCAGACCACCGTGAGTAACAAAGAAGGGAGCGAACACAAGCGACTCGACTGCCACTAGCT
The DNA here is from genome assembly GCA_014858505.1 of Corymbia citriodora subsp. variegata. Lineage (NCBI taxonomy): Eukaryota > Viridiplantae > Streptophyta > Magnoliopsida > Myrtales > Myrtaceae > Corymbia > Corymbia citriodora. The sequence goes on along the minus strand of CM026417.1, from coordinate 15,429,293 downwards.
GGATGAGGATGTTGAGCGGTGGGCCTGAAGTGTCCTGTGGATTGCCAATGGCATGTCCTCCCTCAACTGCATGGCGAAGCTCGAAGGGAAGCCCCGAGGTTTCAGTAATGGTCCTCGCATGCTCCAAAGCACCATCCTGAAAGTAAATTCAAGATATTGTTAAGTCGCACAACTTTTCTTGGCTGGTCACTGAACCACAACAGACGAGTATATCGAAAAAAACTAGCTTTCGAGCAGTTGGGAGCAGCTGCATACATTAATGTTCTTTTTCACTGTGTCCCATGCTTTGCCAGTGTAGGATGCCCAAGTCGCAATCTGTTTGAAAACAAGCCCAACGAATAATCTTCATCAGGAAAGTACCACAATCAAATAAGACAACCGATGTGAAGCTGCAACAATTATCATAGATATAATGATACTAGGATTAATGAGCAGTTCACCAACCTACACAGATTTTGTTCAACAATGCAGAAACTACAGTTTATTAACCCCGTTTCACAAGCATTCTATCAGAGAGATATGCCTTGAGCAACGTAAACTACCAAAATAGATTGACATTGTTTACTTTGGTAAAGATTACCCAAATGACATAACCGAGAGAGCCAGCCAAAACACCAGACAGCATGTCCACACCGAAGAAGGTCCCGACGATAAGTGGTATAAGCATGACAAGGGCACCAGGTAGAATCATCCCCCTGATAGCTGCATCAGTTGAAATTTTGATGTATGTAGCATAGTCAGGGTACTCATGACCACTCTCGAGTTCTGAAATGCTCTGCTTAAAGACCTGTTGAGCCATCTTCAATCCTGCACTTCCCACAATTTTCATGGTCATAGCAGAGAACTCGAGAGAAAGAATGGCACCCATGACCAAACCCATGAAGAATGTCGGTGTCAGGACATCAACAGGAGAAATATTTGCGCGACTCAAAAATGCACCCAACAGAGCGAGAGACACCAGTGCAGCTGATCCAACGGCGAATCCCTTCATACCAGATTAAAAAAAAAACATAATAAGGTCCATCTAGTATTAGATTTAAACAACAGGAAAGCAGAACTGGACAATAGGGCTAATTATGAGATGATCGATGAAAGGCAGCACGTCAAGGAAAGAAGGTGATTTTAGCCAAACATAATGCCACACCAGCAAGAATTTAAAAGGGCTTGCATAACTAACGTATTATTTAGTCATTTATGTTGAAAAAGAAAATACTTGGACAATGTGCATAGATTCTGGATGAAATGAACGTAATTTCATGAAAAGTTCCTATGCCCGGGCACCCTTTCCTATGCTGTATCTTAGATTATATCAAGACAAGCTACTATAAGGGCAAGGACAAAATTTCCGATAATATATTCATATGCAAGGATTGCCTGTACCTTTTCACTAGTAGCAGTAGTATTGCCAGCAGTGTCAAAGGCATCAATTCTCTCAATAATTCCATCACTCGTGCTAGCCATTTTAGCAAAACCTCCTGCATTGTAGCTGTTGGGACCGTAAGCATCTATGGCCAATCCAGTGGCGACGGTACTCAGCATCCCACTGGTAACCACAGCAATTCCATACGTCGCAGCAAAATTGAAACTCAATAAAATGCTAAAGATAATGGCAATAATTGGGGTAATGACGTCGGCAAGGCCTAAAGATCCAACACCATCTTGGACAGAGCTTCAGAGAAAAGGATCATTACATAATCAGAACAAGACCATCAACAGTCGTAAGGATTCATATCATTCATTTACTTTGGAATTTTTAATACCGGTGGTGATTGTTGGTGGGCCGTTCAAGGAAAAACCCACTAATTTGCCTTGCCCAAAGACCAGCCATAACACAAAACAACAGCTCCCTGCAAGAACATATCCATAATTAGCAAATACATACACTCAACGTAAGTCCACTTGACATTTAAAGCGTGTCACATTAACAATATTAGAAAGAAAGCAGCATTTAGGATTGGAAAGAGATAAGTATCGTCGAAGAGTTTACAGTTTTTTCACAACTTTCTGCGACCCAAAGTTGTAAATAGTGAATGATGAAGGCAGAACAATCCAGCTAACGATTGCAATTCCGAGACTCATCAGACACAAGGAAACAAAATGTTGCCTTTCCAATTTAGGCTTGATTTCCTCCACTTTCTCGATTCTGAAGAAGTTGGCCGTAAAGAGAGTTGTGACCAAGCTAACAAGGATACCCAATGAGCTGATAAGCAGGGGATAACACATTGCAGTGAAGTCATGATCGATTCCAAAAGAAGAGATGGAAACAACAACAAGGGCAGTGCAGGATGATTTAACATAAGAGCCAGAAGGATCAGTCGCCACAGCAGCAATATCCCCAACAATGTCACCAACATTTTTAGGAATCACCTGAATGATTAAGATCAACGCCCTTTATGACTAAAAGTGAATGATATACTTAGGAGATAGAGCTACAGTTAGAGAGTACATACTGCAGGGTTTCGATAATCTTTTGGGATATTTGGCACTATCGTTTCAACCAGATGAACACAAATATCAGCAGCCATGGCATAAATTCCCCCAACAGCTCTTCCAAAGAGAGCCATGGAAGATCCACCAAGACCATAACCGATAATAGCCTCAAAAAGACCTTCCCAGTCATTGCCATAGTACATCTTGAGCAGATTGATTGCAAGATAGAGCACGAGAAGACCGATAGCAGCAAGAAGAAACCTCATAACTGCAGCGGACCTGATAGCATCAATGGAAGTTCTTCCGACGCCATTTGTCTCTTTCAAGTCAGTCCTTGCGTTGATTGCAATTTTCTTGCCAAGGAAACCAGAGAGGACTGATGTGAAAGCACCAAGTAGAAATGAAAAGGTACTGAAAACGGCAGTGGCAAGTGTAGGCTTGCATGTCTTCGAAGGATCAAATGTGCAAGGCCGGCTTTGGTTGCTGAAGCTCTCAGAGCCAAGGAAGAGGAAGATTAGACTCGCAAAAGCAACCACGAAAACTCCACCGCACCAGTACACCGTGAACAGAAAAGATTTCACACCTGTTACAATCACAAACGATAATTTAGCCCTCTCTATCAAGCAAATGAAGCAACAAATCAGATTCTTGATAGTCTACGTTATGTGTGACAAAATGACGTATAACTCAGTCAAATCCAGTTACTCTATTCCGTTGCCTAGTTTTGTTGAACCTAGTTCTTGTTAGCAATTAAACCAAATTTTTGTCAATAATGTAGAGAGGTTATCCATTCACTAAAGAAGTTGTCCATGCACATGAGCAGTTTTTATTTATTTATTAGAATGCACAAGTTATAAGGGTTCGAATGGTAACTATTTTATTCCCAAGAACAATTTCTTCTCAAAAATGATTTTTTTTTATTTTATTCCCAAGAATAAATTCTGAGTATTTGAAAGTTTTTGATAACTATCCAAAATTTCTATTTCCAGGATAAAAATGCGTTTGGTAAAAATCTTAGATTCTATTGTAACTTTTTTAATAATTTATTATATTTTTCTATTTTTAATTTTCTTTTTTCCTTTTCTTTTTTCATATTCTCCTCCATCCTTTAGCCGACGACTAGCTAGACGAGGGCCAGCGACCTCACAAGAGGGTTTTCAACCCCTAGCGAGGCCAAGCCTCATTGGTCTAGCCTTATCGGTGGTTGGGCAAGGCTCAACCTCACCTTGGCTAGGCAAGCTCTAGTTCAACAAACCACCGGCGAGCTTGACCTCGCTGAGCCATCGCGAGCTTGGCCTTGCCTTGGTCAAGTGACGCCAATCTCGTTGGGCCACTGTGAGCTTGGCTTCGCCTGGCTAATCTCGCGATGGCTTGCGAAGGTTGAGCCTCACTGGTGGTTAGACGAGCTTGGCCTTGCTAGGCTGGGCAAGGCTCAAGCTCGCCCAACCAAGGCGAGGCTGAGTAGCCTTGCCCAGCCGCCAGCAAGGCTCAATTGACGAATCTCGGCCTTGTCAGACCTCGCCGGGGGCCAATGACCCTCCGGCGAGGTCGTTGGCCGATTGAACATTGAAGAAGAAGAAGAAAAGGGAAAGGAGGGAAAAATGAGAATTGACTCTTGAAATTGTTCTTAGGAACAAGAAGCAATTTTTTTTTTTAATTCTTGATTCTTTTGCAAATCTATTCCCGAGAACAAAAAATTTAATATACAGATTTTGTTCCAAATCCGTTCTTAGGAACAAAAGAATAAAATCAATTGTTCTTGGGAGCGTTAACAAACAGACTCTACAAGTCTTTATTGTGGTGTTATTTTCAAGAGTCAGTCTATATTTCTATGTCTTGATTGATCTTATTTCAAGACTAGTTTGATGTTTTGTAAATTAGAATGCTAAAAATATATGATGAGTCATTGAGTCATGTATTAAGCCCATATAAAGACAAGTCTTATGATTATTTCAATAAATTGAAATAAAGTGAACAAAAAGGTCTATCTGTCTCCTTCTCTTCCCTGAGTTGTGTGAGTTGTGCATGTTTCTCCTTCAAAATTATCCCATCAAATTAGTAGCAGAGCACATGATTTGTGATCATCGCCTCAACAAATACTCAACTTCCCCTTCAATGCCTACATCTTACCAAAGAAAATTATGGTAATTGGGCTATTAGAATGAAAGCTCTACTTGACACCTATAGTACATGGGAACTTGTTAACATAGGCTATGATGAGCTAGAGGACAAAGCCACCTCAAATCAAAACTAGAAGAATGCCCTGGAGAAGGTTCGAGCAAAGATCAATATGCCTTATCAATCATCTATTAAGCTTTAGATTATTCAATGTTTGAAAAGGTTTTGAAAACTACTAATGTTAAGGAGACATGGGATATCCTTCACCACACACACTAAGGAGTACAAAAAGTAAATGAGGGTCTCGATCTGTGATAATTCCTGAAATTCTTGTTGAAGGCGAAGGTACTAAATTATGTCATAATTTTGCTTTCCTTGGAAATAGATATGCAACACTGGATTGGAACTATTATTTACCATTTGATCATCTAGAGAACCTTTGTGAAGCTTCTTCTCTAATCACAAGCTTCTCACTTGATCCTTTGTGCCCACAAATTCTTGATTTTGAGCTCAACCCTCATGATGCTATTCAAGAAGATCTCGATAAGCAAAATTATTCCGTAAATGGGATTGTGATATTCGAGGAGATGGGTGCACAGAATGAGCCAAAGAAACGTGTGTTGCTACTCCATAACAGTGACCAAGAAAATGGACACAGTGAAGTGAGAGTTCGTGACAAGAAACGCCCAAAAGACGAGCGATAGCCGCGACACTAGCAGAATGCTGTCGAGGAAGCAAATATCACAGTACTTTAACATGTCGATAACTCGTGCAAGAAAGGAGCTCAATATCGAGATGACCCTCTTGAAGAAACGGTGTCGAGAGTTAGGCATTCATATCCGCCAATGGCCCCGCCGAAAGTCAATGCGCCTCCGAACTCTCATTAAGAATGTCCAGGAAATGGGAGGAGACTCAAAGAATGAGAAGCAGCTCAGAATGGTGGTAAATGTGCTTGACCTAGAGAATAAACTAATGGAAGAATTCCCTGATAAACAACTAGAAGATAAAGAGAGAGTCTCGAGACAAGCTTGTTTCAAAGCAAATTACAAGAAAAGGAAGAGAATCTGGCTTAAGGGGGAGTGTTAGCAATTAAATCAAATTTCGGTTATTATTTAATAAGTTGAAGTTGCCGGTGATGCAAAGAGTTTATCAATTCACTAAACAAGTTATCGATGCACAAAGTGTCTATCTAGATTCCAAGACCAGTGCACAAGTTAAGAAGAGTCTTTATTGTAGTGTTGTTTTCAAAAGCCGGTTCATATTTCTTTGTCTTGATTGATCATGTTTTTAGATGTAATTTGGTGTTATGTAAATTTTTAAGAATCTATCTCTTTGGAATGCCAAAAATTTATAATGAATCATAAATTGCAGGAGTTATGTAACAAGTCTCTATAAAAGCAAATCTTGTGATCATTTTAATAAAGTCAAATAAAGGGGAACAAAAAGGTAAATTTGTCTCATTTTCTGCAGTGAGTTGTGAGTGTTTCACCCTCAAATTAATCCCATTAGAGTAGCACTAGATCTGCACCTCCAATGTTCAACAGTTCCAAGAAATAAAAAAGCCTAGCCTATAACAGCGCCTCCAAAAGAGGAACTCAAACGATGATGTGGTTTATGTTACTATTCACCTTAGCGGACAGGAGGGTTAAATCTCACGGGTGGAAGAGGGGACAAGAACATAATGAGTAGGACAAGATGGGAAAAGTGATGAAAGAAAGAAAGTATCCAGTTTTGCAAAATAATTAATGAAATAAAATGAATTGAATATTCAGTACATAGTCCCGGACCCAAAATATTATTGTAAATACATCTAAAACATTACTTTAAATTAAGAATTAATATCACGAAAAATCTCACCCTGATATACTTATAATAAATTTATTTCAAATTAATTTTTTAAATACGAAAAATTCCAAACCAATATATCTATGACAAATTTACTCTAAATTAATTTCTTGACCACTAAAGATCTAAAAGTGATATATTTGTGATAAATTTGTTCTCCGTTAATTTCTATTAAATTGAATTAATACTATGAAAAAATATAGACTAGTACATCGATGACAAATAGAGGATATAATTCTAAACTGATATACCTATCAACGATCATGTGTCATCTAATTCAATAATTTAACAATAAAATTTAACGGAAACTAACAAGGTGTAAATTTATTACAAATGAATAGTTTGGAGTTTTTTGTCGTGTTAACTCTTAAATTAAAGTTAAAGCATTAAAAACTAAGAAGAAACTAGAAACAGATTATGACTTACAATATTGAACTAGGAGTATGGAAAAACATTGGAACAAAAGTTAGAACTGAACTTAGATGCTAGAACTAGAAGAGGAGAAGGGTGAACTGCTACCGAGTAAAACTATTGGAAAAAAAATAAAAAAATAATTTCATATTAGAACTGATAATGCTCTAGTACGAAAGATTATTCAAATAAGAATATTAATAAATAGGTATGAGACATTGTATAAGGACTTCATTTATGAGAAGCAATAATGTAACACAAAAGAGAACCTTAGAGAAAAATAATCACAGTTCGTTACCTATATATTATGAACTAACCCTATAGAATTAGTGTTTCATCACATGTATGACGAATCAAGGATGGCAATCTCATGAAAATGATAAATGTTCAGCATCCAACCACAACGTATGATGATAAAACCCTTCAAAAGCATTCGCTGACGAAGTGAATAAATACTATAGAATTGAAGGTTGTACATCCTCAGCAATTCACCTTTCCAATACAATATGCTTTTACTAAAGCCAATTACATTAAAAAAAAATCACTATCCTAATTTTAATTTACTTGACTTTGTGTCATTAGTTGCATATACCAAGCTTTATATAACAAATAAAAGACAAATGAAGAAAAAAATCTAACTTAGGTGCCGTTTGTGTTGTACAAAAAATTTGACATGTTCAGAAAATGTTTTCCAATAAGTCATGTTTCAAGAAAGTGGAAATATATTCTAGTGTTTGACTGGAATTTAAAAGTGAATTGGAAATTCTTCTTCGTTTAGAAAGATTATGCTTCAAGAAAGTGGAAATATATTCTGGTGTTTGACTGGAATTTAAAAGTGAATTGGAAACTATTCTTCTTCATTTAGAAAGAAAAACTTACATTTATTTTTTCTAAAAAACACGCACTAGTCGAATCATATAGGACAAGATATGCTACATCATCAAATTTTAATTTATCGAAAAACTTAGATACTTTGATAAATTGTAATCAATTAATTTTTTTCTCTTATGGAACCCGACCTCAGGTAATTAGGCCCCAAGCCCAGCCTTGGGGTACTTAGGCTCAAGCACAGGGTCCTCAACCCCACCACGGGAGACTTGGGCTTGGCATTCGAACTCCGGGGGACTTTGGCATGACTGGCAAAGACCCAAGTATGGATGCTAGGGTCTTGGGCTAGGCCTCAAGGGACACGAGCACTACCATCGGGAACCTGGACATGAGTTCAAGCACCCTAGCTCAGGCACTGCAGACTAGGCCCCGGACTAGAGGGATTCAAGGCTAAGTATTGAGATCCCGATCGTGAGAGCTAGGGTTTTTCAAGCTTCGCCATCATAAACCCAAGCATAGGACCTAGGCTTGACCTCGTTGTACTCAAGCCCGAGTGCCGATTACTTGAGCGAAGGAGTGGGTACCCAGTTCTCGATGTCTTGACATAAATTAATAAATGAGAGGGGGGTGTTTTTGAAGCTCTACGTTTGAAGTTCTTTGATGTTGTGTAACATGAAACTTAGTTGATGAAAACGTTTTCCTCTTATTAGGAAGGAGATGTCTTTTTCTCAATTTTATGTGCAAGTGTTTTCTTTAACTCAAGATGCTTTTCAATTAACTTATCATTTTGAACGTCCCAGATATCAAAAGTCTAGAAAATCTTTTCCACGGAAATTCATTTTAACGACATGAATGCACCCTTAACCTATCATAAAATATAATCGCCTACGGAAGTACATGCGCCCAACATGACACTGAGTTTGACCTGTTCAAATCAGTTCTTGAGCTAACAAATCAATTTTCGACATGTGATTATTCATTGGTTATCCTCGGACATTAATCAAATATACTTTGAAACAGTTATGTTGCAGACATTCTCATCAAGTCATGTCCTAAAATAAAGTGCCTCCCAATAGTAGGGGTGTCAAAAAGACCTGACCCGACCCGACTCGATGCCAGCCTGACCCAACCTGACCCTAAACTTAAGATATTTTCCGATACCGACTCCATACTCGGATAAGATTTTGACCTGGCCCGAAAATACCATAAGTTTAGGGTCGGGTCGGGTCGGGTCAAGCCTTTTTGACACCGGTATTGCCTGTACGTTTTAACTCTCATCCGATGAGAGAAAATGGTAAAATATGATAAAATAAACAAAAGAAAATAAGCAATCCCCTCTCTCCATGCATTTTGGCCCTCATTCGTTGCTCAACCCTTTAGAGTTTTTGAGCTAAACATGAAATTGAAACCAAACTTGTACAGGGTCATGCTCTAACCTGACCCAACCTGACCCGACCCGATTTTTTTGTTTGGGTCTAATACATTTCGGGTCGGGTCGGGCTAAAGCATGACCCTTTACGATTAGGGTCAGGTCGGGTAACATCAAAACCCGACCCGACCCTACCTGGCCCATTAACACCCCTACCCAATAGAGATCATTGGTTCCTAATCTGATCCAACTCCAAAGTGAAATTGAGAACCGAACCAGAAGGACTAGTTCTCAAAATTAGGAACTAAAGACCGGACCATTTGATCCTAGGATTGGAAACCAAACCGAGCCATCAGTTTTGGTCTGGTCCGATGGAATTGGCCACTTTTTTTTTTTTTCACTAAAGAATGGTTGTACTCCGAACCAATCAATTCAATTAAGTTCTCAAGCAGTTTTGTTCAATTCTTAGGCGGTTCCAATAAAATCGATCACATATATTTCCACGTGCTAAAAAATCAAACTCTACTCGTGTTTAAGTTTATATATATATATATATATATATATATATATATGTGTATGTTTAAGAAATAAAATACTCTATTTGAGGATTTATTGATATTTTTAAGAAATAAAAAATATATATTTAAAAAAAAGAATCAATTCGATCTGGTCTAATTCTCCTAAAATTGGGAATAGAATTGAAAATCATCGATTCCATAAACTTGAATCGATACCTCTGGAAATCGGATCAAACTGGTCAGTTGGATCAAGCCCGATGCACTCTCAATTTAAGAAGTTCAATATTCTCATCCCCACCTCCCAGTCCCGTGGGAGCCCACGGCCAAGTTGGCGAGTAAAGAGTTCACACGTGCACATGCGCATAAACTTAATCCAAACAAAGCGTGAACTTAATGCGCATACGACGAAAAAAATCTTGCGCATAAGACGAAAATAATTAGTCCAACGAATGGCGAAAGCCGAAAGGACAAGAACTACACCAGTTAACACTCCCCCCGAGAACACGGCAAAGAGCACCCACACAATTCCAACCGTCTTCCTGTGCTCAGATGCGTCCTTCAAAGCTCTAGCAGCTGGTACAAACCCTAAAAATTTGTCGCCCCACAAGCAGCAGAAGCTCATCATTCTGCTGAGCTATCATCAGATTACAAGACTCGAATTTGTTGTTATTGCTCAGGCATATGCGAGAGATTGACCCGAAAAATATCTGTTAATGAACAGTATGGATGAGCCAGAAAGAAGAAGGTTGAACTACATCCTCTCTGAAGAAAGGAGAAGGTTGAACTACATCCTCTCCAAGCCCGGAAAAAGACTCGCAACCCCAGAAAATCAAATCTACTTCACTCTCTGTCTCCGTTTTCTCCTTTTCTCTCTCGGACAACGAACATGAGCTAAAAAGCTTACGAGCTTTACTGGAAAACCCGCCCATAGAATTTCATTACCGAAAGATCTAAACTGTTTGAGAATGTAAGACTATCAATCCCGAGTGCAGCAAAAAGGAAAAGTTCATTGAAGCAGACAAGTTCGGAAGCTGTAGGATATGTATTAAGTCACCTTCAGAGACGCCCTTCTTTATCTCAGCACGATCGGCCTCAAGGCTGTCGCTATCGCGCGACTTGGGTAACCACTGCACAATAAAGTACGCGATCCCGAGCAGGGTGAAAACTGGGATCGCGATCTCCGTCATGAGAGCTGAGAGCAACGCCATCCTCCCTGGAACTCTAGACTAAGTCGCTGGAATCGCTGGAATCGCTGGACTCGACGCCTATATTGAATCCACGCTTATCAAAGTGAGAGAGAGAGACATGGACAGAGAGACAGAGAGGAATGAAGGGGTGAGCGTGCTCGTGTATATATGGGAAGCGGTGAGAGTCATGAATTAGAAGGTCATGGTTAAGAACATCATATTGTGTATAAATTTACAACAGCCCGTTCAGAACGCGACATGTGTTGGCTCCGGGCCCACCTTGCGGAAATTTTGAGATTCCCCCNCCTCTCTCTCTCTCAGTTAATCTTTGTGTGTGTTTAGCACTCACTAGCAATTTTTTTCTCTTTTTTTTATAATCCGGACTCCCGCACCGGCCATACTACAAGGGTCTGACCGGTCAGACACCAACCGGAGAAGAACTAGCTCAGCCCCATAGACTAGCCTCTACGTAAGTCAAGGATATTATAAGATGGAGGGCAGAGGGACCCGAGCTCGGGGTTAATCACCCACAAGCCCAAGTCCTTACCACTTCACCAACCCCTTGGGGGCACTAGCTCCTTATCTTCCGTGTTACTTTTTCCCATCGAATGGCCACAGCCACACGCCTAAAGCTCCAGTGGCCATGGCTTCCGCAAGCTTGAGCTCAAGTGATATCATGGTGGCAAGATGTCAAAGCTCAGGTGGCCATGACTATAAGCTCAAGATATGGCCACCATAGATGTGATCTCGTGCTCAACCGGCCATGGCTGCTGCTCGCTCCAGTTTGAGTTAGCAACTTTGGGCTCAAGCTCAAACTCCATGGCCATGACAACTTCTAGACTCCATATTGAGCGTCCGTGTCAACGAGCTCAAATCTAACTGCCATAAACGAGAGTTCAAAGTCCAGTTCACCGTGGCCACGAGCTCGAAGCTCAAGTGGCCATTGCTACGAGATTGAGGCCGAGCTTGAAAACTTGAGCAGCCGAAAGGCTACCCCAAGCTCTGGGTTCGAGATTGATATCCGTGGCCAAAGCGGCCATAACCTTGGGCTTGAGTTCAAGCCATGGCGGACGCAAGAGGAAAGAAGAAAAGCAAGTGCAGCAAAAAGTGACGAAGAGAGTGGGCTTTGTTCTCTTCATCAGAAAACGCAGAAGAGAGAGGAGAGAGAGTGTCGTATAATTGAAGAGAGAGAGAGAGAGAGAGAGAGGATGCTAGGGTTTCCAACGGGTGGGCTCAAAAGTGACCCGTCTCTCGATCGTTGAATGAACTTGTGTACAATTCACAGGTCTCACCTGGGCACCTAATATTTTCTAAAGGAGAGGGGATTAAATCTCAAAATCTCTCCTTTAAGGAGGTATTGTAAATATGACGCTGGACAAAAGTTGTACACAATATTTTCTTCCATGGTTAAATGCATGCTAGGCCATTGGATGTCGTCCGTCAGATTTACAAGCGATGGACAGTAAATCAGATGGTGGAAGCAACAGTGAATATACTCTCATCGTGCATTTTTTACGCATCGATGTCTGAATACAAGTAATGTATTATTAATTCTCAATATTAACACGTATACTTTCTACAACATTGAGCTCGCTCGTACTTGGGCTAAAAGATTTGCGCTATTTCCATTAGTTTTATGGAATTGACAAGTAAATAAATATTTTCCGACCAAAAAAATACAAGCATAGTGCAATACGCATGGCAACCTCTCACGAGGAAAAGGATGGCGTGTTGGAGTTGCTGTCTGCGCACTCACATATATCGTAATTGCTGGATATTTAAGAAATTTACCATTAAGAACTCCAATCGATTTATTTGTTATACGACAGTAACTAATTTTCTCGGTTTTCATCTTTTTTATGGGTTAACTTTTTCCCTCATCAAGAGGGTTTTCAAGCTCAAATTACGAAAAATTCGTTCATAAGCGGTATTATGAGCATGTGAGGAGAATGGTTTTATATTATATTACAGTTTTAATGCCTATACGTATAGTGTTGTTCTACATCCATTTTCTTTTTTTCCTTTTTTTTTGGGGAGTGCCTGGGAGTGAGTTGATCAACAATTGAATCCAACTACGAGATCGCATATGGCCAAAATGATTGTTTAGACTCGCCTACCCACCCCAAAAATAAATAAATAAATCAATTAAAAAAAAATAAAAACGACCCGGGGGCCGCCGGGAAGGGGTGGTGGGTTGGTCGGTCTTCGTCACCACTGTGGTGGCTGACGAGGATGTCGTATCCTTGATGTGCACCAGACGGGCCCCGTGTTGGAGCTTCCTCTCCCTCTTCTTTCTCTATTTTCACTTATATTGTTTTTTCTTTTTAAAATTTTCCTCTTTTTTTCTGAAATTAAAAAAAGTATTTATTTTGTTAAGGTTTTTCAGGTAGGATTTCACTTAAACGGCCACGTTAACAGTCTCACTTACTTTTTCAATCGAGTGACTAATGTTAACAGAAGAGTGATTTAACAAAAAAAAAATGCATTGATTGAACAGTTAAAAAGAAAATTAAAGAGATGCCTTGATGCCACTTTGTTTTGGAGTTACATGCTTCGGTAATTATCAGGTCTCGGGGTGGTGACCATCATACTTGAAACATATGTGTACTGGCTTTGGTGCTTAAATAAATCAAACTTCTTGAAGAATCAAAGGCAAGCTTCTCATTTTCAAACAAAAGCTTGTCCAATTCAAATTTTAAGTTCCACGCTAGTAGAAAGTAAATTTGTCAAATCAGTGGTCCGTTCAAGTCAAAAAAAATTCGGCTCCAATTGACCCATTTTTATGCAATAAAATTATGGGGATCTATACCCAACCCCATCATATTGGTAAAGCATTCTATATTTAACCCAATTTATGAAAACTCATACCCAAATTGAGGCAATAATGCAGAGCGAGTGAGCAAGCGCAAAATCGAGTAAGAGTGAAAGAGAGTCATAGAGGTTTTTTTTTTTTTTTTTTGGCTATGTTATTCTAATTCTCAATTCACTCTTAGACTTTTACCTTACCCCTTTACAAAACGTGGAGTCGAGATCCACATTTGAAATTAAATGTTACCACCTCTCATTAGGGGTGAGCAGTTCGAAGTTTCATTTCAAGTTCCATAAATGTTCCACATGGAACCTAGAACCTACCTGTGGAACTTGAAACGTACTTTATATACTTTAGAATCTAGAACCTACCCAAATGCAGGTTCTTAGGTCGGTTTCAAGATTTACCTAGGTTCCACTATTATTATTAATTGAATAATTGTATTGAATTATCATCTTTAACAACCACCATTTATTGTTACACTTCATTGATCATAACTTATATTTAGACACATGAAAAAATGAAATATTAACAAAGTAAAAGTTTTAGTCATAAAATGTAAGCTCAAACTCTTGGTTTCGAATTATGAACTCATCATCAAATACCACGGAACACTATAAAATTGTACAAAGACATACACCAATAAAAACACAAAAACTTACCCTATGTTTTAGGATACAGGTTTCAGGTTCCATCAACCTACAACCGAAATTTACTCGTTGAAATAGGTTCCTCAATTTTTGAAACTTGAAACCTAACTTACATATTTTGAAACCTAGAATCGAACATGTTCGTCATGAATTGAGTGAGACACAAGTCACAACCTACTTGACCAAGATATGAATAATCAAATTGTGTCGAAATCACAATCAAAAGGCATTGCAAAACTCTCTTCTTGTATTTTGGCGCTCTTCTAGTAAAAGATCTTTTCTGTATTTCATGTTATGCTTATGCCAATTAGGAATTAAGAACCTTTAAAAAAAAAAGCTATATGTAAAAGTAATCCAAAAGTATTGTGAAAAATGAAACTTAATGAAAGAACAAAGAATCAAAGAGAAGAATAATAAATACTACTAGGTATACTAAGAATGGTCTACAAAATTAGTATGCGAAATTACATGCGACACTCTTATTGATTAACATGAATGTTATCCATTTGTTTACATAATCATTTGCAATTTATTTATTTATTTTGGCATAGAGGCTCTATGAGGCCTTTGTCAAATCCTTTCACTCATTCATTCATTCATCACTCTCACATTAATCAGCTCCATTTATTTTACAAAAAAAAATGACTTAAGAAATATTTTCCTAATAATGATCAATTATACCAAATACAGAAAATAAACAAATGAAAAATATTTTAATTGTACATGAAAATGTTGAGATATAAATTATTGTTAATGATAAAAACATTTCTTGTAGAATAATTATTTCAAGTGATATAAGTGATTATTTTTAATAAAATATTTTTCAAATTATTTATATTCAGCAAAATAAATGGAGTTTTAATGTGTACTCTTACTATCATAAGGCGTGTGACTAGGTTATTCTTAGATTCTACTTCTATCCTTAGTTTTTAGAGATTTAGAGGTTAGGATGAAAATAAACATATAATCACTGTGCCAAAACATTGATAACCGTTAAATCGTTCACAAACAATATATCATCTATATTACACAATCGATTATTAAAATAATTTTGACTGTCAAAATACTTTTCTAAATATATATATATATATAAAACACTTATATGAACATTGATGTATTTTCGACAATCCTAAGTTTGATTTCACTAGCTAAACGTTATGTCAACATCCCGAACCACGATAAGTAAAAGCACTCCGCTTCATCTTTCTTTCCGCGCACCGAAACAAAGGCAAGAAATCGCAACCAAACAAGCCGTACTCATGCCCTGGCAATGCGTACACGCAATCATTGTCATTTCAACTGAAAAAGAGAGAAGCCCCCCACCCACTTGACACCCGCATTGTGTTTTTTCTTGATTGGCGGGCCAGAGCATCACGTGCCCCCGTCCTCTCCGAGAAAATATTATGGGGTCTGAATTGGAAGGGGGGAGAGAGAGACAACGACTTTTACTCAGCATTTATGACCGGTGGGCCACAATAATTGGTGTCGTTTAGTAAATAAATTCTTACAAAAATGACGTATCTCCACAATGGTACGTGATATTTTCTCTCTCTTCCTCCTTCCCCTTTGTCCAAACCAGCTATCACAATCCTTTTGTATTTTTTTTATTCATTTATGGCATGAATAATAATAATCATTCTAATTAAAAATTAATTTTTAAATAAAAAATACATACGTAATAATGATATAAAATTTTTATTTTCGAAATAAAAATTTATTTAATAACGATACAAAAATACAGTGACAAGCGATAATATGGGCATGGAAGGAGAATGTTTTTATATTATATTACAGTATTGATGCCTATTCGTAATGGTGTTTTTCTATATCCATATTCGTTTTTTTTCTTTTTGTGCCTCGGAGTGAGGATGATAACCAAGGATTAAAAGCTGCAAAATTGTTAGCTTCCTCTTGAAGGAACAAAGACATAGGGTGGGCCCCGCATGACTCGTCCCTCGATGTTGGTCTGGTGGTTATTCCACCGTGGGATTGGCTCTCCATCAAACTGCTCCACTCGGAACTTTCAACCGGCTTTCTTGAATTTGTCCCCTAACCGCGAGACGCTTTGGGTGAGTATATGAATTCGGTGCATATAAGCTCATTGATCATACAATTCTCATCAAGGGCCTATTGACGTCGAGGGTTAAGATGTGTTGGGCTCGCTTACATCTTAAATTGTTTTAAATTTTTTCAATCTTTACATTTCATTTCACCTAATCCCTCTTCTACGAGTCATCTAAAACATGCCATCGCTCTTTGTAATTTGAGCTTATCAACAATTGGATCTAGCTAGGACATTGCATCTGGCCAAAATTATAATTTAGGCTTGCCTATCGACAAAAAAGCATAGTTGGTCCTAGTTAGTTTGTGCTGAGCCCTATAATTATATGCCACCCCCCTCTAGTCCCAACAGCCGCATCACCCAATTTTCCAAGGATAAAAGATAATGGTGGTTTTTGAGGGCATGTTTGTTTTGAATTAGTTGAAAGTAATTTTTTATATTCAAATTTCAAAAAACTTTGAAATGGTTGTATGCAAATTTGAATGCCATCATTTAAGGCAGGATGTCACTGTCACGTTAGCAGTCGCACTTATTTTTTTTTAATTGCATGACCAATGTGAACAAAAGAGTGATGGAACATAAATAAATAAATAAAAGAGTATTGATTGAACATTTTATGAAAAAAAATAAAGCGATGCCTTCATGCCACTTTTTTTTGGAGTTACATGCTTCTGATAGTTATCCATCCGACAAATGATGGTTACAGCGACTTTTACTTGGCATTTATGACCGGTGGGCCACAATAATCGGTGTTGTTTAGTAAATAAATTCTTACAAAAATAACTAGTTCTTGAAGGCTCTTCATAACGACAGGATTTTGCACAAAAGTTAGGCCAGGAAAGGGTCAATTCACGGCTCTGAATGAGAAATCCACAAGGAAGAAAAGTTCTCATCACTAATTCCGTGCCGCCAGAATTTGACCATTCGCGGTTCATCATTCACCGGACCAAAACAAGTTGAATCCGGCAAGGGGTTCATGGTAATACCGGGTGCTGGACAAATCAAGATCGCCGGAAACGTTACGAAATGGAACGGGTCGAAAAACTGATTTTTATTGGCCTTTTCCGGCAGATAGAGATGGATGTATAGTGAACATATCTCACTTCCCACACGGTCACATACAGTAAAAAACTGGTAAAAAAAACATGGTGAGGAGCATTTCGTTTCCTCAAGAGAAGCATCATTCCCCACCTTTGATTGAGGGGGAAAATGTGTCATGACTAATTTGCCTAATGTAAAGGGGAGGGAGGAGGGCTAACCCACAAACTACCTCTCATCCAACACCCATCTAACGAGTGAAAAAAACCCAAAGGAAGACGGACTGAAGACCAATGGGGATATATGATCGTGGATTTGAAAGCATATACAGAGAGAGAAGGAAGGAATGCAGAGCGTGCTCACGTTCTGTGTGAAGTAATTGATCAGTCGAACCTCGATGAACGGCTCCATCAGCCTTTCATATAGTCCTCCAGGGAGATTCGATGATGCTCACGGACGACGAATCGTCCTCCAAGTCGTGCAGCGCGAGGTTCAGGTGGGACTGGATGTTGGGGTGAGCGCAAGCTTCGTCATCCACCGCATCAGACTGGTCACTAGCTAGGCTTTTGCGCCCAGCCCCCTTCTTCTTTCTTTCTTCTTGTCCGCGCAGGCCTAGGGCCCGGCCCCTTTCGTTTTCTTTCCTTCGGCCCAACCCAGCCTTCTTCCTTCTTCCTCCTCCCTGCGCTTCACGTGCGCGACAGAGAGAAGGGGGCAGAAGATGGCAACGTGCGCAGAGGCTGAGGCTGAAGACACGCGAGGGGACAGCCTACCGACGTAGACCAAGGTAGCCAGCGACGGAGCGGACTTCTGGGGCAGGCGCATTCAATGCGGTGAGGAGCTTGAGGCGGCCCCGGGGGCTGGTCCCCCCTCCTCTTCTGCTTCCTCCTCCTTCCTTGCTCCTTCCTTCTCCCTTGGCACTGCGGCTCACGCGCGGAAGAACACTAACGCGCGAAGGATGACCTACGGCGTTAGATCGGAGTAGATCGGCGACGGAGGAAACGTCTTGCAGCGCCAAGCAGCGCGAGATCCGGCGCGAAACTCGGGCGGAGGGGACGTCTTGGCGGACTCCTTCAATGCTGAGATGGTCTCGGCGGAGAAGGTGGGATGAGAAGCCGGTTCGGCCAAGAGGGAGGCCGGTCGACATCCCAAGGATCGGCGACCGAACCCCTCGGCGACGGGACCCTCCTCGACCTATAAATGGAGGCAGAGAGAGATCTGATAAGGGAGGAGTTTTTCGGGAGGGAGAAAAGAGCAGAGTGAGAGAACGAAAAAAAAATAGAAGAAGAGTTCTGAGAGAAGCGAGTGAGATCTGAGCCGAAACAGAGATCGAGAGTGAGTGGTGGGGGGAGAGTCGCCGGCCACCAGCACGACTCGTTCCCGTCGGAGCCGCGGTAGGTCCTGCTCGAGGTTGTCTTGTTTTCTTTTAAGGTGGGAGGTCAGCTTTCCGAGGATCTCGGCTTGGGGGCGTGCGAGGTGAACAGCCTGATCTTCGGGCTTGTCTGCCGTCGGCGCCGTCAGTCGGGTGGGGGATACTCGGCCGACCCACCCTGTCTTTTTCCTGTGTTTCGAGCTCGCTAGACCAAAACTGATACGTCGGTCTCGAGCGAGTCCCGGCCTCATTCGTATGTGTGCCGCGGTCCATCGTTGTTGTTTGTTGATGGTTGTTAGATCCGACGTGAGTTGGGGTTTCGTTGGTTCGTTTTTAGCTCATGCTCCTCATCACCTGTTCGATGAAATGCTCGAACCTGATCTCGCTTCGGTCTCCTCTAACTGTGGGTTGGTTCTGGGCGATTGTTGGTCCTTAGACATGCAGCTTGTGTAACTAGTTCTCTCTTTTATTTCTCTTACAAGGATGATATGCAATTTATCACTTATTTTGCCAATGATTTATCAACTCCTTGGAAAAAACAACATATTTGCATTTTGCTATTTTAAGCTAGATAAAATGGATCGTTGTGGCTTCATGTGACCCTTAAGATCGGCTTAAGAGATGACAAGGTCACGATATGGGATGTCAAACTATTATAGTATTTAGAATCTATTTAGCATGTCATTGACTAAAGTTTAGTACCTATGAAGTTTCTTCAATAAATTCGTGGATTTGGAAGCTTTCAATAGTGATTTATGCTCATGCCAGATCCAAAGCAATCATTACAAGTGCGTTTCAATAGTTAGACTCGTGTTCACACAACCCTTTGCACAACTTCGACGAGCCAATATCTTCAAATCAGTGCTTCCTGAGAGGTACTTAATGTGACGAGGCATAAAAACGCATGACCTAACATAGCCGTAAGAGTGTTAAAAATGACATATGACCTACACAGTAGACAGAGTTCAAACTGGCAATCAGAAGTTCCATGGTTTCAACCAAGGGAAGGGATGTTCTCTGCTTGTACAATTCCATCTAGAGCGATCTTTACTAAAACCTAAGGAATACGTCTAACAAAGTGTTGAAGCAAACTGCCGACTACTCATTGTCCAGAGATTTTGTATTAGATGTAGACCAAGAAGATATGAATCAATGCGAATACAATGGCGTGGATGACAATTTTAAACAGAATATAAAAAATTCTGGGTATCACTCATTAGAAGTACTCAAATGCGCACTTCGAATTCTTGATCCGATGGATTTTGCCAATGGAGTTGAGGAATCGAGTGGATTTCTCTACAAGCGTGACCATATACACCTCCTTGGTGATCACTTAACTAGTTGAGAAAATAAAAATCTGGACTGCTAGATTGTCAATGATTTTGATGGATGGATACGTGGACGGCAATTCGCAGTATGGAACATGGCTCTTACATGTACCCAATAAAATCTTATAGCATGTCAATAAACCTCTATTTATTGCTGAAAGTTATGTTCGTTATATCGAGCCCCCATCCCTTTCCAATTACACATTAAAGTAGTTGCACTTACCATTGATTGAAACAATTTCCGACAACAATTAAACTCATTTATCTAGTATACTACCATTGAATATGTCTCTGTATGAGAGCAGACATAATTTGAGCAAGCAAAGAAAAGGATGCAGAGAAACAATTATAAGTAGTTAACTAATAGGTAACGCCAGTGTGGCATGCGGATATATGTTTTTCATATAAAATGACTATATATTTAATATAAATTAGAAACACATAAATTAATTGAATGGTAACATGAGAAGTTGCAAATCTTGTATAAATGGATATATTGTTTCATTGATAGATATTGCTCTTAACAAGAAGACACGACTATATTAATTAAAGGGAAAATTTCAAAAAAGGATTCGAAATAATTATATTTTTTTTCAAATAAGGACTCAAAGTGACTGTTGTCTCAAATGAGGACCCCGAGTGACTAAACCAGTCTCAAATAAGGACCTCAAATCGTTGGCCAGCCAAATGTTCTTTGGTGGTACCTGCATAGCTGTAAAGGTTTAGTACACCCTATAAAAGATTACAACGAGGATTTATATTGCTCCTCTCATGAAGCTCTCATGATGACAATCCTCTCACCTTCTGAAATTTGCTCTCTCTCTCTCTCTCTCCCCAACCCGTTGGCTTTCAATCTTCTAGTGGAAAGCCATCACACAAGGCATCGGATGGCATAGAGCTTGTCATTAAGCTTATTAGAGAACCCGTTGTGAATAGCAAGAGAGAAGGAGGAAGAGAGAAGAAATAGAGAGGAGAAGAGGAGAGAAAGAAAAAGATCGAAAAGCCCAAAAATGGACTCTAGGTTTATGTGTGTCAGAAGCCTTACAATCATTACGATATATTTATATTAAATATAAATTGCATATGACCATAATGCCCTTATTATGTAAAAAGAAATAAATTTAAGAAAATAAAAAAACTAATCTATCAAAACAACGTAACACTCCCCCTCAAGTTGGAGCATATAGGTCACCCATGCCCAGCTTGGAACAACCAGCAACAAATGCAGGACGAAATAGTGCTTTAGTGAACATATCAGCAAATTGATCTTTAGAGGCAACATAAAGAGTAACAATCAACTTCTGTTTCACAGCATCATGAACAAAGTGACTGTCAACTTCTACATGCTTAGTTCGCTCTTGAAAAACAGGATTCCTAGCAATATAAATAACTGCCTGATTATCACACATCATATCAATAGGTTGATTAATAGAAAATCCAAGCTCCTGGAGAAGAGACTTCAACCACAACAATTCAGCCACAGTATGTGCCATAGCACGATATTCAGCCTCTACACTAGACTTAGCAATCGTAGTCTGTTTCTTACTTCTCTAAGTAACCAAATTACCACCAAGAAAAGTGCAATACCCAATTGTAGATCGCCAATCACATGTTGACCCAGCCCAATCAGCATCAGAATAGCTAATCAGAGTGGAAGAACTGTTTAGTTTATAAATCAGTCCCTCACTAGGAGAGCTTTTTAGGTACCGAAGGATGTGACAAACAGCATCCCAATGAGCCTTCTTGGGCGATTTCATAAACTGACTCACCACGCCAACAACAAAAGAAATATCGGGACGTGTAACAATGAGATAAATCAGTTTTCCAACTAGACGTCGATATCGATGCTTATCTTCAATATCATCTCCATCATCAACTCCAAACATTTGATTTGGATCCATAGGAGTATCAATTGGCTTGGAAGCTAGTGTACTAGTCTTAGACAAAAGATCAAGAGCATACTTTCGCTGAGACAAATTGATGCATTTTTTACTTCTTAAAACTTAAATACCTAGAAAATATCTAAGAGCTCACAAGTCTTCAATCTGAAAATGCTGCTGAAGAAAATATTTAACCTCAGAAATGCCGATCACATTACTGCTACAGATAATGATATTATCCACATATACAACAAGAACGACCACTCCCGACTACTTCTTGCGAACAAAAACAAAATGATCAGAATAACATTGGTGGAAACCACACTTGGAAATCACTGAACTGAATTTCTCAAACCATGCTCTTGGAGACTGTTTCAAACCATAAATGGCTTTATGCAGTCGGCATACTTTATTACTATTCTCCCCTTGAGCAACATATCCGGGAGGTTGCTCCATATATACTTCTTCAGACAAATCACCATAAAGAAAAACATTCTTAACATCCAATTGATATAATGGCCAATCAAAATTCATAGCAAGAGAAATAATCACACGAATAGAATTCAGACATGCTACGGGGGAAAAAGTCTCAAAATAATCCACTCCATAAGTTTGAGTAAAACCTTTAGTGACGAGCTGAGCTTTAAGACGCTCAACTGAGCCATCCGGGTTGTACTTGATAATGTACACCCAATGACATTTCACCACATCTTTTCCAAGAGGAAGATCAACCAAAGACCACGTTTGGTGAGACACTAGAGCTTCCTTTTCTTCATCCATAGCTCTCTTCCATTCAAGATGGGACAAGGCCTCAGTGGTAGAAGTAGGAACTGTGTGTGCTTGTAATGATAGAGCGAAGTCATGTATTAGAGAAGGAAGATGTGAGAGAGACACATAACGCTCAATAGGGTAAGCAAAAGAAGATTTTTGTGTACAAGAACGAGTACCTTTGCGAAGGGCAATCGGTAGATCGTCTGAACTAGGAGACAAGGAGGGAGATTAAATGGAGGGCATGGAAGAGGTGGAGACTGGTGGTGCCATGGACTGCTTTCGCCACTGATAAACCTACAAGGAAGTAGGTGCAAGAGAAGGACTAACAGAATATAAGGGTATAAGTTGTGGGATAGGAGGATCGATTACAATGTCAGTTGAAGACTCTTTACCCTCAGCAGAATAATATGGTGTTCCCTCGAAAAAAGTAACATCAGCACTAACATATTGGGTACAAGTCGTAGGATCATAATATCGATATCCCTTTCGAGTATGTGAATATCCAAGAAAAACACATTTAGTGGCATGAGGGGATAATTTATCAACGCCTGGACATAGGTTATGGACAAAACAAATACACCTAAAGACACGAGGGGTAAAAGGAAATAACGGTTTATCAAGAAATAAAACACTGATTGGTGACTGATGATTGAGGACAGTGGAAGGTATACGATTTATGAGGTAACAAGCAGTAAGAATAACATCAGCCCAAAATGATTTTGGAACATGCATATGAAACAAGAGTGAACGAGCAACTTCTAGAAGGTGACAATTCTTTCTCTCAGCCACACCATTATGCTGAGGAGTATAAATACAACTGGTTTGATGTATAATGCCAAGATTTGAATAAAACAAAGAAATCGATTTCTGTGAATATTCTAGAGCATTATCTGTTCGCAAAATTTTAAGGGATGTATTAAATTGATTAGTAACCTCATGATGAAATAATTGAAAAACATGTAAAAATTCAGAATGGTCATGAAGCATGTAGAGCCATGTTAAACAAGAATAATCATCCACAAAAGTAACAAAATACTTAAAACCATTTCGACTAGCAATACAGGAAGGTCCCCAGATGTCCGAATGGACAAGTTCAAGTAAAGTAGATGCACGAGAATCACTATGACTAGAAAAAGAACTACGATGATGTTTCCAAAGTTCACAAGCTTCACACTCAAGAGTAGAAATTGATTTACACTTAGGAATTATTTGTTGTAACTTAAATAAAGATAAATGTCATAAACAGGAATGCCATAATATGGGAGTAACGGAACTTACAGCTAAACCATTAGCGTCAACAGTGGAGACACCATTCAGATAGTAAAGTCCGTCACGTTCATGCCATCCACCAATCTTCTTCTTTGTCTGAAGGTCTTGAAAGATGCAATAAGAGGGGTAAAATGTAACTGAACAACCAAGAGCTTTAGTTAACTGACTAACAAATAACAAATTCAAAGGAAGTTGGGGAACATGTAAAACGGAGGACAAAGATAAGGAAGGTGTAAGTGAGTCCCTGATCCAATCACTTGAGTTGATGAACCATTAATTAAAATAACTTCATATGAAGAACTAAAGTTACCGTGGCAAGATAATAGATCTTGTTTACCTGTCATATGACTAGAAGCTCCTGAGTCAATGACCCAAGAAGCGTGAGGGGACAAAGTAGAAAGAGAAGGCATGTTACCTGTATATGCAAGAGTGGCAGTGGATGAAAAATTGGAAGCCTCTAATTGTTGGACACGCTTGATGAGTTGTGTAACCATATCATCTCGAGCTGAGGATTCAGAAGAACTACCCCCAGTTGGGATAGATGGATTTATGTTGCCAGAAGACACATTTCCAGCACTCCCTTTAGACACTGCAGCATTTACAGTAACTAATTGCTAAGCCCACTCAGGTTTGCCATGCTTGGCCCAACAAGTGTCAACAATATGACTAGGCTTGCCGCAGTATATACACTGAAGGCTATCACGATCGGAACTTTGTCCACTACATCCACCATCATGACCACGAACTCCCTCTACACCACGGCCTCTATTAGAAAATCTACCGCGACTACGATCACTACTACTAGCCACAAATGCTAAATTGTCTTTATATGATGTAGAAGATGGAGGGACAATGCGCTAAATTCGAGAAAAGGCTTCATTCATAGAAGGAACTCTCTTTCCAGCAAGAAGCTGACTTTTCACAGGTTGCAAGTCAACATTTAAGCTAGATAAAACTTGATCACTTGAAATTCAGCACATTGTGTCTTCAATGTCTCAAGATTAGTAGTGATGGGCTGATAAAGATTGAGTTCTTCCCACATGTCTTTCAAAGCACTACAATACTCTCCAAGAGACTTTTCCCCTTGTTTAAAATTAAAGATCTTCTCATACAGTTCATAGACTCTAAAAATATTTCTGTCTTGTAAATAACTCTCCCTAAGATCATCCCACACTCCCTTAGTAGTTTTGTGGAACATGACATTAGCAGCAATAAATGGTTCCATGCTATTTCGTAACCACACCAAAAGTGTATCATTCTCTCTCGTCCAATCACTATAATCTTTGGAGTTTTTAGCAGGGGGGTCTGAAATAAGATAATTGAGTTTCCCTTTGGCATTAATATAGACCTTTACAGCTTAAGCTCATAACAAATAATTGGAAGATCCATTTAATTTAATGGTGATAATCTGAACATTGAGATTGTTTATAGAAGACTTAGTGTCACTCATGGTGATAATTTCAATATAAATATATATCCACCACAAATCAAGAAGGCTTAAACCTTAGTGCAAGAAATAAGACAGCAATATCAACATATAACCAGGTGCGATTGGTTTCATCAATCAAACAAAGGAATGCTGAAATCTCATAAGTATAGGCTACTATATAAAAGAAAATATCTGACCAGAAATCTCGATTCAATTAATCATATCTTCGATGGAAATCCAGCAATACCAGTCAGTCATAATCGATGAAGTACTCTGATTCTTGAATCCATTGATCAGTAAGTGTTGTAACCCATAGTCACAAACAGAACCTAATGAATCTGATTTCTACTGATCTTATATGTACGAGATTTGGTGAGAAAATAGATAATAATTGCAACTTTAGGTGATTGTGCACCAGATAAGGAAAGGATTATTAGGGGACTCTCAAACCAGCAATCGGATCAAGGAATCAAGTAGTTAGAGTGCTCTAATACCATGTCACTAAGCTGATTAGAGAACCCGCTGTGAATAGCAAGAGAGAAGGAGGAAGAGAGAAGAAATAAAGAGGAGAAGAGGAGAGAAAGAAAAAGATCGTAAAAGCTAAAAAGGGGCTCTAGGTTTCTGTGTGTCAGAAGCCGTACACTCATTATGATATATTTATATTAAATATAAATTGCATATGACCATAATGCCCTTATTATGTAAAAAGAAATAAATCTAAGAAAATAAAAAACTAATCTATCAAAACAAAGTAAATCAAAATATATAAACGGAAGAAAAAAAAAAGGATCTTTTTCTTCGGGAGGTGTGGTGGTATTGGCCGATTTCTGAGGTGGGTTTTGATGCTCATCTTTTCTCTGATGATTGACGGTACCAACTGAGTTTCTGGGTATCAATGAACTTTCGCTAAGTTTGATGAAATGCATTCACATTGTATTTGCCATAACTAAAAAATTTTGACGCTATTTTTCATCAGCTTACAAGAAGTTAATGCATTAAGAGTTGTCTGACTGAAATCCACACCACAAAAGGCACATTACCATAAAGCTTAACACCCTTAACTGACTTACCATTTGATTTTGTAAGACAAGATCCAGAAATGCTTCCATGACCTTCAGGTACTCATCAAGTTTACCCCACAGTAGAGAAACCTGATATGGGGATAGTGATTAGATATGCCAAATGGAAAACAAGTCCACTGATAAGTCCTTGAAGTAGAGCCCACCCAACAGTATTGACTTGTTTAGTGCAATGAGCAAAAGACTTAAACCAATCTTCCAAATCAGAGTAAAAAGAATGCATTGATTAGTAGGAAAATAGATATAACAAGAACAATGCCATCATTAGTTTCAGATTAGACTTAAGAATGGTTCATATTGCAGCTACCAGGAATGTTGTATAGTCACAAATTACATCAAACAATACATAAGTGGTGACAAATAATTCCATCATGTGAACATTAAAATCATTAAGAAAAAAATTCCATTTTCTCGATCCCCATTTTACAAAGAATCAAAAGGAATAAGTTTGTAAGATATTGACTTGTCAGTGGAATAATTATCTTCTCTTTCTACAGTGTTCCATTAATTATTGGAAATGCGAGAGCCTCCCTTATCTATCTAGTTAACAATTCGTAGGTGCTGCACTATTTACCCATGCAGAGAGTACACGCTCAGCAGAGAATTGCATCGCTCTAGATTAGATCTAACATGTGCTAGTCAAGAAATATTCCACTTTCAACAAATGATAAGAGATTGGGAACAATTATTAAATCAGAAAATTTCCATCAGTCCCTATAAAATATATGTGTAACTAGATAGCAATCTCCATCATTCTATTGTATTACATATATGTGTAACTAGTTAGCTTTTCAAAGAAATGGAACAGGATTTTGCAGATCCGATTGCATCATCGAGTATGGTTATTTTCTTTCCCAATTTGATAAAGTCGTTATTGTACCCCCATGAGTAATGTTAAGTCTGCATTTTCATTTCTATCCTCCTTGCACACGATAATTGTATAAATTCATCATTATTTATTCACGGGGTTTATGTATCTGCAACCTCCTCCACTCAATAGCTCAAAATTTTGGGTTGGAATCTTTAATATGGTATTGGTATCAGAGCCATGTTTTGATTATTGATGCCCCTTCCATTTTTCATTTCGCTTGTGCATTCTCATTCATAGTATTCCCCATTCTTCCACTCTGTGTTCTTTATATGGTTTCACCTCGTTTTGCACATGAGAAAGATTAAAGTTATCCCACAATGCATGTTCACGGGTTTTAACCTGACGTCAATGTATGCAGCTTCCTCTGCGAAATTGTTTAAAACTTTTGGGTTCAAATCTTCAATAACATTCAACATTAAGGACATCTTTTGGCTCTGCCTCCACCGTCAAGATGAAGAACAGGCTAGTACTCTCTACTTCCTGGATTTCATCATATTTTTTCAGCTCAATTGAAGAAAGCCATATCCTTCTTAAAAAGACATGTTATGGGGTCCTTAACATTTAAGGCATGATAAGAACAAAAATCAAGTAGTTAAGTACTTGGATGACATGATCCACCACATCAACCATGTCCTGCGGAGATGCTGTCTCCGACAGCCTGAATCCAAGTAACCTGTAATTTAAGCACTGCACATACAGAGTTGAAAAGGAAATAAGTTCAAACAATCAAAGCATCTACTGAAGGAGCAACATTTCCTTTCTAACTAAGTTGTTTGTATTATCAAAGCAATACCTTATCTAAGCTACAATCATTGCAGCATTCAATAAGATTGATGATCTCCTTTGACTTAGACCTCACCGTGTCAGCTGGAAGCTCCTTAATATAACAATGGGCAACAATTGACACGCAGGAGACCATTTTACTGTCCCCTTTCCCTCCAAGTCCAAGATCCACCAGTGCATTAGCTAGTTGCTCCTTTAGACAAAATCAAAAGCGGCATGCATTCAGTTGCAGAGAAATCTGTGCCTAAAACCTCATGCAAACCTTGGCCTTACTCCAGTCTTAACCAAAAAGAAAAAGAAAAACATTTCGTGATAGCTAATTTCCTAGAATTACTGGAGCAGTTAAAACAAAAGATTAGAATTGAATCAATATATAATGTTGAAAATATGTCTCGAGTTTGAGCCCAAAGCAAAAGTTTGATTTGTTTCCTAATCCTAGTAGGTATGGGTTTCCTAATCCTAATAGGTGTGGGTTATTTAATTTATTCTTTCCTACTCCAAGTAAAAGTGACTTTCAAGAATTGAAGAGTCCTCAAGTTCCCTATATATATACGGCCATGCGTAGAGAAGAATTGGGGCCGTTGTTGATGCAAGAGGTCTTGAATTGCCGATTCGTCATCGAGTGCTTGGGAGGAGTTTTCTCCGTTAATCTTGTTCGAGTAATTACGCTAAGAAGATTCAAGTGTTTGTAGCCGATTAAATTCTCGTGGTAAGAATTTGTGTATAATTCCTTTATGAGATTGAGAGATTATTTCACGAGAAATTGTGGGGCTAAACACTGCGTGAGTTATTGGATGTAATTGGGACTTGGGAAACATTGAGAGTATTTGAGTAACTCAAGTGTGTAATCTTCGTTGTAGCGCTTGTTCTATAGTGGAATTCGTCGCTGCTCTCCCCGTAGATGTAGGTCTCTACGACCGAACCACGTAAATCTGGTGTCCCTTTTATTGTTCAATCGCTCGCCCTTTCCACAACATATAAAGCTAATGCACCCCATTAGATAATTGGACCGTCCAATCTCCTCTGTTCTTTCATTAAGTAATAGCTGATGCTTTTTAATTAAGTCCTGATTGAGCACAACGATTGCTGAATTAAGAAATTTATACCGCTCATAGAATTAACATCACTATTTCAGGAATCTGCTGAAAAATTGACATTCAAATTAAAGATTGTTAACGATAGAGAAGTGACATGATAACAGCACAGCTAACCTTTGGTGTATCCTCAAAAATGTGGTGCACGATATATTCAATAGTTGGCTCAATCAAACTGATGAGCAATCTTTTCTTCTCCTCACTGGTTTTTGAAACGTCCCTCTTTAATGAAATGGCATCCATGAGTAGAATATTCATGTCGTTAATGCAGGTGATCAAATATGCTGCAAAAACCACAACTTAAGCTTCAGACCAGAAATTTTACAGCAACTCTTATATTACTAAGAAGGTAGCAGCAGTTAAGCAACTTGCAAGTTTATATTAGTAAGGGAATATGTTTTGAGACATATTGTGAGTGTGTAATGTGGCTTTTTAAAGATACTCATCTAACTTAAATTGGAGTTCAACCCATAATTTCAAATCCTGGCGCTCTCTCTCGGGAGGATATCTACAAAATATAACTAGAAAGTCTTTAGATTCCAAGCAAAGAACACTATGTGTGTAAATTGAAGAAAAGTCCGTATGGCTTTGATCAAGCTCATAGATAATGCAAGAAATTTGGCCCCTTTAAGAGCAGTAATGGGTGCACTAGATATAAAATGGATTGTTGTCGTTACTTCAAGAAATTTGACGACTGTTATATTAGTTTGCTATTGTATGTGGATGATTGCTTTTTGTAGGATTTAGCATGAGGGAAATCAATAGACGAAAGCAACAACTATTAAAGGAGTTTGAAATAAATGACTTGGAAGCTACAAATTAGATTGTTGGGATGAGGATCATGTGAGATGGATCCAAAGGAATTCTAAAGTTGTCTCAAGAAAAATATATTGAAAAGACGCTAAATAGATTTGTAATTGGAAATAGAAAGCGCAAAAACACTCATTTAGGAAGTCACTTCAAGCTCTCGAAGAAGCAGTTGCCAAAGACAAATGAAGAACTAGTGCTTATGACTGGTATGATACTACTAGGAAACTCAATTGACTTGGGGTATCAATGGATATAAATCCATATGGCATCCAAAATAGCAAGGTCCAATCTCCAGTATTGATGAGAATATTGTAGATTTTTATTTGTATTTTCTTTTTATATAGTTCACATCTCCATTTTGATTTCGATACTTACTATCTTATCTTTCTTTTCTCTTTCATTATCCTCTCTTCCATTCCTCATAAAATAAAGGGCAATTTTGCAAAGTTAATACTTATGATAAAACTTCTTATTAATCATTGTTGTTTAAGATATAATCCATGCTTAACATTTAGTCTATTAAATTTCTTTTTGAGTTGGTGTTTCCTATGTATTGAGAGGGTTAAAAAGAGTCATTGATAATAATGAATCAACTTTAGTTCGTTTCCTTTACATTTTTGTAATCCAAACAATAATCATGGATTGATTCAATGCGATTCTATTGATTTGAAAAAGATATGTTTTTTTAATATGCTTTTATTGTTATCTAAGATGCCAATTTGTACTTGCCTAATTTTATTGTTTTTATTCGTTATTGATAGAGAAGAAATTCTAGTGGAGGACTACACTAGAATTTCATAAAAAGGTTAAGGATAATTAATAAAAGACTGAGTTGACATCCATACAATTGGTCCAAGACTGCATTAGTAATTTTCCCTAAACAAGGAAAATACATTGTCATTCACTTAAATGAGCGATCAAACGAGGAAAGCACACGGTGGAGAAGCCACCGTTCCTTTTTGAAGCCACTTATTAAACAAGGAAAATACAAGGAACTAAATATGTTCCGACTCTAATCTTCCCAAGTTTAACCGGTTTCCTTGAGAATATTAAAGATAGAGAAGCCACCGCTCCCTTCTGAAAACCTATGGCACCGCTAGCTCATCATTTCCCTCGAAGAAACTATGGTGATCTTTTCTCTGCCTCTTTATGATTCTTTTTACCAAATGAGTTATAGAGTAGTTTGTCCATTTATGCATTGACATTACGACGTTGTTTTGCTTTTTTCCATATCAAATGCAGGAAAGAGACTTACGATGACAACTTTGAATTTCATTTGCAATGAATTTACATAGATCAATTTCATGATATTCGTTCTCAAAAGAGTACTAATTGGAAGTTATATTTGATAGTATTCAATCGCTGATAATGAAGGTTCTTGAAATTATGTTGACCATCTAGAATAAGATACATCAAGTTATTTTAATCAAGAGCTTTTCGCCATCCTATTTGGAGAAATAACCAAGTTCATTTTGCTACCTCAGCTCTTGATTCACCGTTCAATATATCAGCTACTGAATTTTATATGCAAATTTACCCTCTCTAAATTATTGAGTCAACATAATTAGGTAGTCCAAAATTCACAAAACTCACCAACATACACACAAACAAATCCTAATACCAAAAAAATCAAATCTTTAGTTGACACTATTGGAAGAAGAGCACAGAAAAGAAATAAAATCTCAAAACACATCTCAGCCACTCAACAAATAAGAAAGTTACCTTGTCGGTCATTCAAAATTGAATGAACTCCTAAGCTAACTCTTTAGTGCTTAAAGTTCTCGCTATTTGTGGTTTTATCACATTTATGTAATTGTTTTCGTATAAGTAAACCACTATATTGTGTATAGTATTATTTTTTGATCTTAATAAATTTCCTTTTCTTGAGTCTCAAATGCAGAAATCTTACACTAAATAACAATACTATTATGCCCACGCCAACACCAACATGAAACACAAGTTTTTTTAAACAAATGAGACTAGTTAATATGCAGGTATTCAAGGTCTATCATAATGTTTCCTGAACGATAGTGACTTGAACAAACGGGTCTAATCGTGAAGCTTCGAAGTCGAAGGCTTTTGCAGTGTAGTTAGCATCCAAGAGGATGTTTATTGACTTGACGTCTTCATGGATTGTGAGAATGGAAGCTGCGGAGTACAATTACGGTAGGACTTTTGTAGTTTTCAATGCGATTCTTAAACGGGCTTCCTATGACATCTTGGAGGACTTATTCGGACTATGGATGTGTTGTAAAGAGTCACATTGATCAAGAACTTATACACTAATATAGGTACTTCTATTCTCAAATAACACTCCAATAACTTGACTACATTTAGATGATTAATCTAAGAGAGTATTTTGACTTCATAAATAAATTGCTCTATTTAGCTCTCATTCGTAATCTTGTACTTTTTAACTGTAGCATATCGTGTTATTTGAAAATATCCCTTGATAAACAATATCATATCATCCTCGGCTAATTATTTTGCTCGCGTCATAATGCACGTTGGCCTTCTCTAACTCTTTGGCACAAAAGATTTTCATGAAATTTGTGGTTCCATTACGTTGTCACGTTAAGACAAATCTTGCTATATAAGCAAGCTACCATTTTGCTTAATGTAATGTTTTTTAAGCTTAGTAAGTTTCCTTTTCTTGAGTCTCAAATATAGAAAACCTACACTGGATAAAAATATCATTATTTCCACACCAACATCTGCATAAAGCATAAGTTTTGTTAAACAAGTGAAACTGACAAAATCATTGAGATGTTCCAAGTCATAACCTCAAACACCTTCATAAAACACAAGTTTCATTTAACAAAATAAGATTGAGAAATCATCGACATGTTTCAAGTCATCAACTCCAATTTTACTATATCTACATTACTTAGAGTCGTCTTGACGAAAATGATTATGTACACCAGCGTGTTCATGCTAGAATGGTTTTTTAATTGTTAGTAAGTTCAACCCAAAAAGGATAAGCTAATCGGTAAAAGTAAACCACGGAAATATAAATAGCATTTGCGGCTTATTATCAAGCGATATGGGACAATACTTCAATAGCTCCTCACATACAAGTGTCGTGCAAGTCATATGCAAGTTACCACTTCAACTTCCTTCCTCACGTGCAAGTCACGTGTAAGCTAAATTACAAACATCTCATATGCTTCTACTAACAAGTTGGATGACATGGTAGGACTTCTGCAGCTTTTGACGCGATTCTCAATTGGGTTTCCTAAGAAATATTGGAGGACTTGTTTGGATTATGAATGTGATCATGAAAAGTCATATTATTCATGAACTCATACACTAATGGAAGAACTTATGTTTCCAAACAACACCCCAATAGCTTGACCGCATTTTGATAATTAATCTATTAAAGCACTATGACTTCATTAATGAACTACTCGATTTGGCTATCATCCACAAGCTTGCACTTTTTAATTGCAACATACCGTATTATTTGAAAATATCATTTGGTAAAAGATGTCGTATCCTACTCGGCCAACTATTATGCTCTCATCATAATGTACGTTGGCCTTTTCTAACTCTTTAGTGCTAAAAATCCTCTCTATTTGTGGTTTTATCACCTTAATGTAATTGTTATTGTATAAACAAACCACTATTTTTTGTGTATAATATGGTTCTTTGATCTTAATAAGATTTCTTTTCTTGAGTCTTAAATACAGAAAGCCTACACTCAATAACAATACCATTATGCCCACACCAACACCAGCTAGAAATACAAGTAATTTAAAATGAATGAGATAGGTTAGTGCGTAGGTATTCAGGGTCTATCCCAATGAAGCTCTGAAGTCAGAGACTTTCCAGTGTAGTTAGCATCCAAGAGAAAGTTCGTTGACTGGACGTTTCAATGGAATATGAGAATGCAAGCAGCGGAGTGTCATTATGATAAGACTTTTATAGTTTTCAAGGCAATTTTCAAATGGATTTCCTAAGACATCTTGGAGGACTTATTCGGATTAGCTCCGCGATTGCATGTGATATTTTCTCCCTCTCTTTTGATAAAATATTCAGTGCTCGCCATGCACCACGTCAATCGTTGACAAGGCATGCATTTTTTTCTTTTTACCCAATAACAGATTGACAAGTGGCAGCTGAGATGGAAAAATAATAATAAAAATCGGTTCTTTCTCTTCATCTTCCTCTGTCACATAGCACAACTCCTTCGGCCATCATTTCCGCCCCTTTCGGTGGCGCTTGGCAGCATCCAGATCTGGAATCGCGGAACCATGGCCGCAACAGACCTGGCCAAGCCTTCAGACCTCAGTGACCTCCGCGACTCCCTCCTCCAATCATCTTGCCCAAGCAAACCCGTCGTCAAGCTTCAGAAGAGCCAAGCGCCAAGCCTTCTCCAGATCTCGACTGAGCCATGGCCGAGCAACTCCTCCTCCAAATCTCGGTTGAGCCATCATGGCCGAACCTTCAGAAAAGATAGAACAAGCCTTGGCAAGGCCGTCCCTCGCCCAGATCTGGTGAGGGCTGGCCTCGTCCGTGAAGCCATGGCCGCAATAGATCTGGCTCCAAGCCATGGCACCGGCCATGGACGAGCAAGGATGACGGAGAACTTCCAGATCTGGTGAAGACCCTTGATGGAGGCGAGCAAGAAGATTGCGAACTTTCAAATGGGAGCTCATCCATGGCTGCGAGCCTTGAAGGCTATTGACACCTAAATTTTGATAAATCATTCATAATTTAATATTGTATGGCATATAATTTTAGGAGCATAATTTTTCAATAATTTGCGGTGGCCGATTTTGAAAAGACAAGGGATGTGGATGGTTCAAAAGTAAAATATATCCACAGGGATGTGGCCGGTTCAAAAGTAAAATATATCCACAGGGATGTGGTCGGTTCAAAGGTAAAGTATATCCGCATGGTCAAGAAAAGGAATGGATGTGGTTGGTTCAAAGGTAAAGTATATCTGCATGGTTAAAGATAGAAAAAGAGCAGAAAGGATATATCCGCAATAAGAAAGCCGATGATCATGTCATTATCTTATATTTTTTGAGGGCACCGTGTTGTCTTGCCTATAAAAGGGGGACAGACACACCGACACTAGGGCGCGGCAAAAGTGAGAGCCATCGGTGAAAAATTGAGAGAGGAAGAGATGAGGCGGCCATCGTTGTGATTGTGAGAGAGAAAAAAAGTTTCTGTTCTTCTTGCAGGTGTCGAAAGGGGACAAAGAAAGAAAAGCAACAAGCGCCCATAAGCAAAAGGAGAAGAAGACAAAGGAGGGGCCTTGGCTTCGTCCAATAGAGGGGGGGCCTTCTCGGTCAACACTGGGCACATAAGAATCCAGAGAGAGAATAAAGAGAAGAGCGGGGTCTTTTCTTCGCGGTCTTGGCTTCACAACTCCTCCCACTGCGGCATTGTGCTCCCGCTCGCTACAGCGCTTCCCTCGTTCAAGCCACCATCTTTGCTGGATTTTTCTGACGATCCCTTGTTAAAGCATCGACATAGTCTGCAACTTTCTCCGTCATCGAGGAACCGATTCATCCGAGTTGAGGGTTGAAGGGCGAG